>JAOXJP010211418.1:0-11869 GCA_025762735.1 Platanus orientalis
TGATTATGTAAAGGTCTTTTGTTCATTTTTAGCCTATGTCTATCACATTATCTACCTTTACAAACCTTTCTTGAGCTTGATGAACCTCAGGTCTTCAAGTCTTCGAACCTTGGCAGTCTTGGGAACGGATCATCCTCAGCATCAAGTGATGGAGCTCGACTTCCTTCTTGGAAACCAACACTTGACGATTACAAACATGACTCAAGATATACAATGTGCTCATGTCATGCCTAATCTACCACTCCATGTATTTTACAGATTATGAAATTGACAATATACATCAACACTTGTCATGTCTTTGACCCCTTTTTTCCTTGCTTAGTAAATTGTTTTTAACTTTTTCATTTGGTGTCTGTTTTGCTTGCCGTTTATTGCGTAGGACTCTAGACTTTCGTGCCTATTCAAAGGTACAGTTTTACTTACATATTATTTTTACATTTTTTGTTGGTGCCTTTTTAAAGTTATATCAATATTCATATTAGCATATATGCATATATGCATTTAAGTGGTCCTATATGTGTACAAAACTTATGTGACATGTGTTATCATTCTAAGTGTGACACATGCACAGTAATATGTGCGTCATGGTGCGGGATGTTACATAATGAGTCTTCAAAATTAGGGTAAAATGGGAAATTGGAGCAGACTGAGTTTACTAGGGAAATTCCATGAGAGATGTACTTTCGAAGATTGAGGAAATTGAGACGCAGTGATCAACCTCATAGGAATTAGATGCTCATGTAATCCCTAGTGAGTCTTTAAAAGTTAGGACTTGCTAAAAAAATTATAGATGAATTAGTGTAAAATGGGAAACTAGGGTAAACCAAACTTACAACGGAAATTCTACATAAATGGCACTCTTGAAGATTAGGGAATTTTCCAAGTACTAGAATTGACTGCCTACTTGCTAGGTGTTGGTGTAAATTTAGGGATTCACTAAAAGTTAGAGCCTATTTATACAATAAATAGTGTTTGGGAGAGTAGGGAGGGTAAGAATGTAATTTGTTAGCAATAAATGCTTCGCTGGTGGAAGGCTTATGAAAGTTGAGAAATGAGAAGAATGTTGTAATTAGCTATTTGAGAATTAGGCGTCTGTGCAATTGTTGGCAAATCCCCAAAAAATTTGACTCACCAGAAATGAGGGTCAAGCTTAGGGGTAGCATCCATGTATGGTTTTTCATATGACTTCATGTGGTTACGAACATTTGTCAACAAGAGGCCTCTGGGGTAAGTGATAATTGCTTCAAATTGTATTATTCTCTTAATTACAACTAGAATTATTACATTTATTTTATGTGCATTTTTACATTTATAATAAATTATATATTTTCTCTTGTAGGAACTCATGAATAGCCCAATTGGAGATTGAAGCCCATTAGCAAAGCTTACCCTTAGAGATGAAGTCAACAAATAATAGAGATCAACACCAACCAATTTAATCAAGTTAAGATCAAGCATCCAAGGGAATTCAAGGGTCAAGATAATTAGATAAGGATGATGGGAGATTGGACTAGCTTAAGCATGTGTCAATCAAGTCAAAATCATGTGGGACCCGGATGAAATAATATCTTCACTCCATGGCTAAATTAAAAAAAATGATAAAAATAAGGTTTTGAGTCACTCTCGGTATTTTGACCATAACTTTCGATTCAGAGCTTAAATTAATACAAGGCCAGTTGCGCTGGAAAGAAGATTCAAAGATATGCACGTTCATTATTCATAATGGATCCTAGATTTGAACGATTTGAGGATAAAAAATAGAAAGCAAAATCGAGAAAATTTGGAAAGTCAGGAATTTAGAAAGTGTGAGATTCTTTTAGGCTTGAAATCGCATCGCTACTAACCAAATACAAATACATATCAATCATTATAAAATTTTCACATTTATCTTAACCTGTATGGTTACATAGATACTTAATCTTAAAGTTATCATATACAGTGGAAAGGAATCAATCACTAACATCATAACCATAAAGGTGCAACAAAAATAGACCATAACATATAAACAAACTAACTATCGAGTCACTAAACTTTCATGTAATGATAGGAGCCAAAACCTCCATCATCACATCTCAAAATTAAACTACAAATCTCAAAAGTTGGAGTTCAAACTGAATACAAACCATAAGAAAATCTAATACAAAGTAAGAGTCTAAAACGAACTGAAATAACTAAAAGAGGAAGCATCAGCCGCATGTCTACCATTTGACTTCTAGACACTCCAAACAGGTACTTGCGCTGAACCTCCCCTGTAATAAAAAATGATATGGATGGACAAGATCCATAGCTCGTAAGTAGGTACACAAAACCAACTACGGAAACCGAACAACTAAAGCACGAATCTTTCAATACAAAAATATCGAATATATCTCCATATAGAATCTATACCAATTTCTAGTGTGTAGGTAGTGTACATACATCATCTACTAGTCAATATAAAATCTAGCATTCATCATCGTGGTTCTTCATGTATGAACTATGCATAACAATCCATATGCTCATATTTATACATGGCATTCTTTTAATATCTACATATGGGAATATGCATGATTCTACCTATACATGACATTATGTACTTTACAATCACATGGTAAATATTTCCTAATCCATCCATAATAAAGATATTCAATGTGCATCGCAATGAGAATTTCTATTCATTTATCATGCATAGACTATACTTTCATAATGTAAATGTGCATATACAAATCATTTTGAACTAGACATGCATCATTCTTACAATTAACAATCATAATAACACATTCTGCAAAATGAGACATATAAAATTGTACTTCTATATTCATCAAGATTTTTATTACTTTAGTATTTAGCGTTCACCTTCTTACTTGTTATTTATTATTCAACATGTCTTCACTTACCACTTATTAACTTCGATTGTCCTTGTCTTAATATTTACTTATCACTTTTCATTTGTCATTTAATACTTATCATTGATCTTTAGAACATTGAATTGTACCCTAATGAGATAACCGTCATACATTTTCATGATTCTTACATGATTTAAGAACTTATATTTTTTTAAAGATTACGAGCTTTTATTCTTTTCTTGATAATTTCTTTACTTGCTCGTGTTAAGGACTTGTATTTTCATTAGTAGCTTATGTATTTTATTTTTCTTTCATGAAACTTTCTTTCTTACATAATTTATGAACTTCTTCTTACTTATGAAACTTAGTTGTTTCAATTTTTTTGTCTTGATACTCCTATCCATTTACGTGACTTATAACTTTGCTTTGCTTTTGAAGCTAATGTGTTGTTCTTCTCTTCTTAGCATTCTTTTTTCCTTATAAACTTTTATATTCTCTTTATCATGATTTTCAATCATTTTATGTGTCTAATAAGTTTTTCCTTATTTCTTAACATAGTTTTGTTTTGAACAGTGAGGCCTTTAAGGTCACTTACACTTACTCATGCTTACTTAAATACTTGGTATCCTTTTCTTACACCTTCTTATACTTGCTTGCATTTTCCTTCATTTGTTTCCATGTTGGCTCGCTTGGTTTACATTTTACTTGTTTATACTTTTTTACACTTTGGTTCACTTGTTTATATTTTCTTTCACTTACTTTACACCTTTGTTTCACTTCCTTTACACTTTTCTTACACTTTAGCACATTGTATATTATATCTCTAATAGAAGGACCTTGATAGAATATTACACATTGTATTATATCCCCAATGACAAGACCTTGATAGAACACTATATATTGTATTGTATCTCCAATGGCAAGACCTTAACCATAACTTGACTTGAATAAATTGTGCACATTGTATTATATCCCCAATGGTAGGACATTGATAGAGCATTACACACTGTATTGTATCCCAATGACAGGACCTTGACATTAATTTACACATTATATTATATCCCTAATAGCAGGACCTTGACCATATCTTGACCTTTACACCTTAACTTTTAGATCTTGATCTTTACATCTTCACATTTAGATCTTGATCTTTACATCTTCACATTTAGATCTTAACCTTTACACATTCACATTTAGACCTAATTAACCTTTACACCTTGACATTTAAACCTTGATCTTTACATCTTGACATTCTTCTTACTTATTTTCTTTTACGTTTTTTAATTTTTTATTTATTTCATTCTTTATTGGTTCATGACGTAGTTTTTAATCATGACACAAGAAAATATACTATTTACATGTTACATTCATTAACTTAGTAATAGAGAAGAAATCTATCATTATAGGCATTTATTAGTATTATCAAAGACATCCAAAAAACATGTAAATAGTAAGGGAAGGATTAAGAGACATTTTATCATACATGTAGAGTGCAAGAATTAATGAACTAGCATAAAAAGTCAATAGAGCATCACAAATTGCCATAAGTCAACATATATTTGAAAGGATTTATCATGAGAGACATTAGGCTCATGCAAGGAATCCAAAGACATCCAAGAAACATGAGAGTAATATAGAAAATCTATAAGAAGTATTTTATCAAATATGTAAAGTGTAAGAATTAAAGGAATTTATAGAAAATCAAAGAGAAAAACCCAATCTTCACCATTTCTAAACATGTCTTACTTGAATCATTTCATAGAGTTTCCTAAGCGATTTATACGCAACAACATGCTACTATCATTACATGGAGATCAACAAGCTTCATTGATATCTTCTAGTATCATCTTCAACCAACATATTTAAAAAGTGTTCATCATTAACTCAAAATATGCATACTAGTCATGGTAATCAAGCAAATCATCCATCAATATCTTTCATAGAAGCTATAGAGTTATAAAATCCTAGTATACAAACATTTCAAAAGCATGAGATTCATCATTTTAAAGAAATACATATAGATAGCATGAAAATCCACTTTTCTTTATAGTATATGATGGAGATTTCTAAGATCTTGGCATAAAAATGGCAAGATCTCATCACAAATCACTACAATAGGTGGGGTTTCTAAGATCCTAACAAAGGGGTTCACAAATATATAAAAAAACAATCATAGAGTCAATATTTTACCATTACAAGACTTCTACTTTCCAAGAAGATCTTGGAAAAGAAACTCGTTGCATTTCTCTCTATTCTCTGTAAAATGATGTAAAACTAGTGTAAATTAGATAAAACATGAAGATCTAGAAAGAAAATGAGCTAACCTTGAAGTTTTTCAGAGTTAGGAATGAAACTTACCAAAATGAGGGTGAATCTCCCTCTCTTAGCTCAAGAACTTCCCTAATCTATCTAGGTCTTTCCCTCTTAGTTCTAATGAGGTTAAATGACCTAAATGAAGTGTAAATAGGGTTGTAAGTTGCCCTAAATGAGATCCCACATGTGTAGGGTCCAACAAATGGGTCAAAATACCCATTTTTGTAATTTTTATAAAAAAAAAATGTATGATCCCTGACTGGTCAGGCACTTGGTGACTAATCAAGAGGTCACCCGAGTCAATTGCCCCATGTCCTGGTCAGGACATGGATCTTGGGCTTTTGAACTTTTTAACTCAGACACCCTTTGGTAAAAATGGCATAAGTTTCTATAGAAAACTACTTTTTATAAACCGTTTATTGGGTTGGAAACTAAACTTTTAGATCTTTCAAAAAATGTATGGTTCAACCTCTAATTCACTCAGAACTGGTGTTAGTGGGTCCGAGAAGTTTCCCTAAATACATAATTAAGAAAACTTTTGAACTTGATAAGTTCGAACCCAACTTGGGTTTTATACTTCTAGCTTAGTCCAAAAGGTTCATTAACCACTCTAAGGTCTATCTAAACATGTAAAATGACAATTTTACCCTTATAGAGGTAAAATTACACTTTTTCCGTTTAAGTGAAATGCGAAGTGTTGCAAGCAATTGATGGAATTATCACTTCTTCTCATCTCTTGTCTTCTTACTTTTAGTTTTTAGTCTCTTTTTCATGGCTTTTATTGTGAGGATGATGGGCTAAAGGCTTGATTAAGATTAGAGGTGAAGTTTGACAATTTGTAATTTTATTTTGGGTTGATTATTGAGGTTTAATGTGATAGTTGTTTTAATTAAATGGTTTATTTCGTTTTGATTATTGTTCAAGTCTATATATTTTCTTTGATTCATTGTGATTTCTAAATAAATTGAATGCTTAGAAAATCTCTGTGACTTGTTAACAAAATACGTAGTTTTTTATAATATTCAATTATGCAATTATTTTCTTTTGCAAATTTTATAATGGTTTTAACGGTAGAATCTTTTAGTTAGATAGAATCTTCATTTTATTATAATTGTGATATGTTAATCCAAAATAAGTTAAAAATTATTAAATGGACCATTGAAACATTTCTCTTTATTATTGTTTCTTTCATCTTTTTTAATTTCTTTTCTATACTACGGTGTGGAAACTCTAAATTAAATTTCTTTTCTTTTCTTTTCTTTTTATTTATAATCTTTGTTTTTGTTACACAAGTCAATACCTGTGGATTCAACCTTATGCAGTACTACAATGCTTGTATACTAGCAAGTAAAACAACCCTAGATTTTTTGTTCATTAATTTAAATCATTTGTTTAGGCTTAACAGTAAGTACCTAACCTCCTAGAATCTAAGTATACTCTCCTTTTTTAGGGTTAGTTGGTCTCTTTTGTGGTTTAATTATATTTGATTGATTATGAGGGATGATGAATGGCTTCAACCCTGAGGTTTGCATGGGTCATGGGTTAGTGCTATCCTTTTGAACTAAGGTTGCCTAAAGTATGACCTAAACACTGCATATTAGAGCTTACAAGTTCTGTCCAAAGATCCGAGTCAAAATTTGGGTGCTAACAATACCCACTATTGATCATCACCCGAATGGGCCAGAGCAAATTTGTCAAAGAATATCTTTTATCAACTCATAATGAAATGCATCGAGTGCAAGTGAAATGGATCCCAAATGAAACTCAAAATAAACCTTCTGGGTTCTCTCTTCCCTCTTCATAAAGATAAGTAATTTTTTTTGTGAGAATATGGAATCGATTCAAAGATCAACAAGAACAACTTAGGGGAAGTTCCATATAATGGAACCCCTATTTACACCTATAGAGTATAAGCAAGATGGAGCAAGGTTGTGTGTGTCCATTTTGTCTTGTCTCCTTACAAAACATATTACTACCTGCGTAATTGATGAAATTAACTTAATACGGTCCAAAAACATAGACCTTAACTGGACAAGGGCAAAGTGAGTTATCTCTAGAAATTGTTGATAAAAAAGCTTGGGTATTTGACTCAATGACCACAAGGGGATATAAAAGTTTTTTGGAAAGCCAGAGCCCTAAACAAATGGCTTCAACCTCAACAACAAAGGGAGGCATGACTTAATCTTTGGGCATAATTAATCCTCTCCATCCAGAACGCCCATCCCTAGCAAAAGTTGCCAGACCCGATCTTCTAGAGTTAGAACATGCTGCGACAAACATCAATCCTTGCTCCAAAGGAGACCAACAAAAAACTTGATCAAGGTGTTGACACAGAAAAAATAAGATTAAAGAAAATTTACCAAAATATACTTTAATCACGATTGAGAAAAGCTAGTCGCGACTAACTAATCTCAATTGTGATTGACATAGCCTAATTGCGACTTAGAAACTTGAATCGCAACTGACAAAGGGCAGAAACCTAAATTGATTATAAAATATTATTTGGACAATAGAGAATCATGACCAAAGATAGTTTAGACTCCTAAGACACCCATGAAGCTAATGAAAAAGTCCAAGGCATGCATGACTTCTCGAAAACCTTATAGGTTGTCAAAGAGACACATTCCTACACCAAATGACTCATTATGCAGTAAGACTCCTTTATCTCAACAAATCTTATAAAACAACAAAAAGTTTAGGATTAGATAAGAGCAACAGATCAAATCCCACACAATTATGGACTCCCTCTCAATTGATTAATCTAGCATCAAGTTGGATGAGTGACACATAAGCAACCATATCATCAAGTTTCCCAAGTCAACAAGGAGTCAAAGAACAACAAGTATTTTAAGCACCAAACAAGTAGGGCTTCAAGTTATCAGAAAATGTTCATGTTTTGGTCTGCATCCGATCTGAAATAAGCTTATTCGGTCCATTTATAAAAATATCCGTTTAAATCGGATAGGATACATATATATATATATATATATATATATATATATATATATCAGATATATATCGAACCATTCTGTTAAATATTTGTTCCATTTAAATATAACAATATATAGAATATAGAGTATAGACCGTTGGATTTAAAACTAATCCAACAGTCTTAAATAGCCTAATAACTAAAACCCTAAAAATATATAAACTATTTACTTCATAACTGTTCTCTCCTCGTTGATGGTGGCACCCACAGGTACTACCACAGCTGTGACGCAACGGCAGAAGTTCAAACCCACCACATAAGAGAAGATATCGTTGCCATGCCATTCGACATGTATCGAAGATTTTGGTGAGGATAAAGATGGGTTAGGGAAGAACACATTGGTGACAGTGATGATAACATCTATGGAATTTCTTTTTTTTCTGGATATCCAAAATTTGAATTATTTAAGCAGTTAGGATGCATATATAGTTTTATAATATCCTTTAGATATAGGATAAGATACATATATGTTCATATCCATTCCAAATCCAGTCCGTTTGCAACCCTACAAACAAGGCTATAAACAGCATGTGATTTGACTCCTATAAGGAGTTCAAGTCCAATCACAAACCACTCTATAAAAACCCAACCTTTCACACATTAGGTAGGCTTTTCAACATATTCTCTCTCTCTCTCTCTCTTGCTTTTAAGCTCTCAAGAATTCTCAATAAATTTTCACGTTCAACAATCAACACCCTCAAGTTCTAAGCCTTTTTCAAGTTAATGATCTTCTATTGCATTGAAGCTCATACATCCACTAAACCCCTGCAAGATTCAAGGAAGACTATGCAAGCTCAAGCACAATGAGGCATAGTTGTGGCAAGGTAAGTGCAAAGATTATTTGCGATATGTGCTCATGATGTAAAGAGTGTGTTCTATGTATCAAGGGTTGCATTGCAGTTAATATTTTAATGAAAAGTTTCATCATTCCCTCTTATTTCTTCTTTTCATTTATTTTATACTTTTTTGCTTGATTTACAACCTACATTACACAAGGATAATCAAAGGTTTGTTGCTATATGCATGCAACAATAATTATCAAATCTTCTCTAGAGGATTTGGAGTGATAGTCCTCACCACATAAAACAATAAACCAACTTCTAAAGCTGGATAATTTGGACATCGATTTTAGTTCCTTGAGACAATGAAATTTGTCTTACACAGGGTCAAAAAGGTGGGAAGCTGGGTCTTCATTTGGTAGAAGGCTATGATCCAAGTCCTGCAAAAGTTTGTAAAATGCGGTTAGGATTGACATACTATTGGAAATATTTCATGAGCATATGAAACTGTTTCTAGCTTTCCATAGAACTCAACAAAACAAGGATACTCATATGTTTACTTGACAACCTAGAGCTTTTGACAACCACTTAAAGTTTGACCACCTCGTAATCCATGAACCAAAAGATTATGGATGTTTAGTATCAAGAACCATTTTTGGGAAGAGCATTCTCCATTGCTGATAATTTTTTGGCATTTTAACAGGCAATGGGCAATAGATTCATCCTCCATGTTACTAGAGTCAAAAAGTTGGGAAGCTGGGTCTTCATTTGGTAAAAGGTTGCGATTCATATCTTGCAAAAGCCTATAAAATGAGGTTAGGATTGATATATTATCGAAAGTATTTATGAGAATATGAGATTTGTTTATGGCTTTTCATATAACCCAACAAAACAAGGATACTCGTATGTTGGGTAGCATAGAGAGAGAAGTAAGAAGTAACTTTTACTGTCAATATCATCATCATTTTTTTGGGAGCACATGTTTTGATGACCAAAATTTATGTTACCATGCGTGATGTACATCACATATTGACATGTAATGTGTTTGAATTTGGTGCCTCTTTTTGGGAAACTATTTCATGAAATAATTATTTTAACACTTTAACCTTATACATACCACGTGTCAATCCGAGGTGTGACCACACATTTTATCTCACCAAATTTGGTCACAGAACCTTAGATCCCTTTTTGAGTACCTGTTAGGGGTGTCAATAAGCCAAGCTTTGCCCAGCTCAACTTAGGCTCGTCAAACAAGGGTAAGGGTTTGGCTCAGGCTTTACACAAGCATGAGATGCCAAGCTTTAGATTGGCTGGTTAAAATTCTCTCCCACATCCATCAACAATCTCCCTACTATTCAAGTTCTCTTTCTTTACCTCCACCACTTCATCAATGTTCTCTGAAGACATTGACAAATACAATGGCACCACATCGCCAACTCCCAACGCAACTTGATGGCCGAAAACCTCACCATCAAAATGATCTTTAGTCACTCCAGTAGACCACGAGATAGAGTTCTAGTTGAAATCGTAGGTTTTTCCAACTTCTATTTTTTCATCATTCTTACTTGGATCCTCCCCATGTTAAATCTTTCCTATGGATTGCTTCTCTAAAACGGATGAATACTATGGACATGCTTCAAAGAAGACGAGCTTACATGTCGCTAACCCCCTCATATCTGCTCACTTTGTTTGAATGATGGGGAGTCTGGAGATCATATTATGGTTCATTATTGCTTCTCTGCAAGTATTTGGAATTAGTTCTTTATCCTATTGGGAAAAAATTATGGGTGGCTATTCTTCATGGAGCTTGGTTTATGGAGAGAGTGGAATAAAATAATTTTTTTATGGGAATTCAAAACACTACATGGAGGCTACTGATTCTATTGTATTTTTTTATGTTGTGACATGGGCTTCAACTTCCCCAGAGTTTCAACATTTCTCGTTCAACGATCTTATTAGGGATTGCCCTTCATGTCTTTATTCTTCTTTTATATTTTTGATCAACCGAGTTGATCTTTTTCCTTGTTGTATTCTATTTATATTTTGTTTTCTCCTTCTTTTTCTATCAATAAAATCAGTTATTCATAAAAATAAGAAGAAGAAGATGATGATGATGAAGTTCCAACCTCTTCTATCTTTTATCCCATGTATATTCGTCATTTCCACCGCCACTAGATTTTGTATGGAGGCTCGTGAGGTTAAAATCTTAGAAGATTCAAAGCCATTGGAAGTGGTTATGAAAGTTCTGAATGTGGTTTCTTTCCGATAAAGATCTTGTAATGATCGAAGAAACAAAGACTTGCGGCATGATGCAATGTAGTGCAT
This sequence comes from Platanus orientalis, assembly GCA_025762735.1. NCBI lineage: Eukaryota > Viridiplantae > Streptophyta > Magnoliopsida > Proteales > Platanaceae > Platanus > Platanus orientalis. The sequence continues at coordinate 11,232 of JAOXJP010211418.1, forward strand.
CTTTGCAGGAATCCTCACATATGTCTACACACCTTTGACAAATCAAAAGCATGAATCCTCGTGTACATCTACACTTAGAAGGCTTTTAAACAAAGATTGCACACTGGCAATCCATACTACCTACTCACGATTAATCAATCATCATCATCATCTTCTTCTTCTTCATCTTCTTCTTTTATATTATAACTCATCAGTCAATAACCTAGTGTCGTAGATTTCTCATAAAATATAATAAAATATTTCATAGATTTTTTTGTAATATAGAAACTTATATATTAAAAAATATATATAATATTTTGGTAAGCCGAGATTTTAACGAGCTGAGCTTAGTAAAACTTTGCTCAGGTTCATTTAGTAAACGAGCTCAAATAGAGGCTTAACCTTGGCTATGTGTGTAACACCCCGTATTATGCTTTAAGGGTAAAATGGTAATTTTATCTGACAAGGGTAAAATTATCTTTTAACATGCTTAAACAAATCATAGAGTAGTTTAGGAACACATTAGACTAAGCTAAAAATGTAAGACCTGAGTTGGGCCTTAAACCTGTCAAGTTCAAAAGCTATCCTAAATTCGCATTTAGGGTACCTTTGCAGACCCACTGACACAAACCTCGAGATAATTAGGGGTCATGCCATAC
>JAOXJP010211439.1:0-11869 GCA_025762735.1 Platanus orientalis
CCTCTAAGTGAAGTGAGTGCTCTAAGTGTGTGCTATGTGTTCTAGTGTGTCCTCAAGTGAGAAGTGTCTTAGTGAGTGTCACACAAGTAAATATGTTTGTGTTACTCCTTGAGTTGATCAAGTTTTAAAGTGTTGTTATCCTCTTTTAAAATAAAATAAATATTTTTTAAGAAAGAGAATGGCTCATTTTTCTACAGGTACGTTCTACATCAACTTTCACACTCCGGACCATGTAATATCTCGAACCCTCTCTACCATAGAGAGGTAGTCATCATTGAAAGCCATACCTGCTAACAGAAAAAACTTTCATTTTTTTAAGATCCCGGTTGAGTGCTTCAGAGAGCGGGACCTGCGCACTGTAACGCGGGAGGCAAACTTACATACACACGCCATAATTGCTGTCATGGGGATTCGACCCTTAGCCTGTCCCTCTTAGGAGGACAATGCTGCAACCACCCAAGCAAGCAAGCAAGCAAAGGGGGCATTGGCTCTACATCAACATTTAGTGACTCTGGACTGATATCTTGGACCCTCTATTAATTGAACATCATTGAAACCCATAACTGCTAGCACCAAAAGCTTAATATCAAATTGGTTAGGATGAGTAAAACCCTTCCAAGATAGGCGTGCATGTCGCATTAAGTGGTGAGCACACACGGTATTCTTTAGTTGGAGGCAAAAGTATAGTTTGCTTTGTGCTCACCGTATCCAAGCCCAGCTTTTGTACACATAAATCCATGCGCAAAGTGTGCACACGGACCAAGGGGTAGATACATCAGTGCCAAAAAGTGATTTACACCTTTTAGGGGGTGCTTATCACTTTTTGGTGCTGATGTGTCCATCCCTTGGTCCGTGTGCATGCATTGTACACGGATTTTGTATGCACAAAAACCGGACCGAACATGTCCATTAAGTAGTAAGGTCTACATCAACATTCACTCACTCACTCCGGACCATGCAATGTCTCATACCATCTCTATTAGTTAGACATCACCGAAAGCCATAACTACTACCAGCAAAAGTTTAATTTCAATTTGGTTAGGATGACTCCACTTTGAGTGGCAAGAACCGTTAACTTTGTGGTTACGAATGAGTATTAGTCGTAGATCACAATCCAGTCGTAACTAACTAAGTCACTCAAAAACAACTTTAACAATCGCGAATCTCCAATCAGCCGTGATTCACACCTATTAATCGCAGATCAGTATGTCAGTCGCAATCGACGAGTTTAGTAGCGGTTGGGATTGGTTTATGAACGCTTCCCTCAACAAACACTCAGCACTGCTCCTTGTCAGGGGCGGACACATCAGCGTTGAAAAGTGATTTTCACTTTTTTGGGGGTGCATATTCACTTTTTGGCATTGATGTGCCCGCCACCTGACAAGGAGCAGTGGTTAGCATTCGTTAAGGTGAGCATTTTTTATCCATTCATGTAGCGGTCAACCTGTTTAGTCGTGACACGAGTATAGGTGTGATTTCAAATTTTTCTTGTTTTCTCGTCTTTTTCAAATTTTTCTTGCCATCAACCCGTTTAGTCGTGACACATGTCAAGTACTATTCATTTATTAATTTTCACAGTACTAGAGTTCTTTTTTACCCTAGATCTACGCATTCATTTGTTTTTGATATATACGAGAAATATACTAATTTTGTACTTGAACCCTTAAAAGTATGAGTTATTTGTATCTATTGTCCTCAGTGAGACCATGATGATTGAATTAATGTGCAAGTCCTGAATGATTTTGATTGAGGATAAAGAGTTAGTAGCAAATCTAATTTTATTAAAAATGTTAGGACTTTAATGTGATCGTGAGCATAGATTGGCTAGCTGCATATCATGCCACCGTAGATTATTAGGAGGAAGTAGTATTTAGCATCCCAAACTAATCTGAGTTTGTGTTTCGAGGGACAAGATAGAATTCTTTTCCCAACATGATAATTGTCATTGCTTCATAAAGATTGGTAGGGTTATTTGGCCTATACGGTGGTTAACTAAGATGAAGAAGTAAAGATTAAGGATATTCCCATTGTCGGGGATTTTATGAATGGTTTTTGAAATTAGCTTCCTGGACTGTCACTGAATAGGGAGATAGAATTTGAAATTGATTCAGTTGAGAATACCTAGCCCATTTCTATGGCACTATACCGCATGGTGCCGACTGAGTTGAAGAAATTCAAGGTACAATTGCAAGAGCTCTTGATAAGGGATTTATCCACCCTAGTGTATCATTCTATGGCATACCCATATTGTTTGTGAAGCAAAAAGATTGGTCTATAAGGTTGTATAATAATTACAGACATTTGAATAACGTGATAGTGAAGAATAAGTACCCCACTTTTGAGGATAGATAAATTATTTGATCAATTATAAGGCGTCAAGGTCTTTTCGAAGATCAACCTTAGGTTAGGTTATCATCAATTCAAAATTTAGGGAGATGATGTATCCAAGATTGCATTCTATACCCAATATGGTCATTATGAATTTCTAGTGATATTATTTGAATTGACAAATACTCCAACTGTATTATGGATTTGATGAACCGAGTGTCTAGACCATATTTAAACCAATTTATTATAATTCTTATTAATGACATCTTAGTGTACTCCAAGAGTCCAAAAGTGCATGAAAAACATTTGAGAATTGTGTTACAAACTTTAAAGGAGCAGAAACGGTATGCCAAATTCAACAAGTGTAAATTCTGATATGTAGATCCCACAAAAGTGGAAGTTGTGGTTAGTTGGCCTAGACCAGCAAATGTGTCTAAGGTTTGCAGCTTTTTGTGTTTTACCAGTTAGGAGATTCGTTAAGGGGATTTTTTAGCATAGCTAGACTATTGACCCAGTTGACACAAAAGAGTGTCAAGTTTCAATGAAATGATGAATGTTAAAAAAAAAAAAACTTTCAATAATTGAAGGGTCATTCAAAAGGAGCTTTGAAAATCCGATTTTAAGTAATTTGTAAGTGATCATACGAGTTGTGAATTCAAATTTTTTTTTTTTTTTTTCATTTTTTTAGGTTCTCGGAATCCTTGATTTAAAAAGAAATCATGTTTATAAGTGATTATACATGACATACCTTCATTTTTATTTCTTAGTTTCTAACATGCTTTTAACAAGGGTTTGAAAGTGATCTTAGATGTTTTACATGGTATTCCTTATTAAAAACTTTAGAATGATTATGTTTGAGGAAGAGCTATATTTTCAAGCAATGATTTAAAGATTTTATTGTTAGAATTCTGAATTATAAAAGATTTTGCCCGTTAATGTATGTTGTGATAGACCTATGTAAACATATCATTAAGGTTTAGGGTTTCTCTTTAAACCTATAAATATGTAAGAAATAAGAGGAAAGAAAATTAGATCTACAACCTGGGATTTGAACGATTTGGAGGAAGAGAAAACAAGGAAGAGCATAGCATACAAAATCAGATTTCCAAAGATGATTGCATACGACACAAAACAATCCATTACTTGCAAGTGTAAAGCAAAACAAAATTAGATGATTTTTGCTTCCGAATAGCCCCCTTTTATACTTTGCTAACTTTGGTTTTGGCAAAAATTGCTACATGAATTCACATGCGTCATCATGAAACAAGTCCAAGAATAGCAATTCTTAACCTAGCAAGCTAATCCTCATAATTTTTTACCCAAACAAAGAGCTAATCCCCCTAATTTTCAGGATTCCATGTTAATATATCCTACTCTGATTAAAAAAAAAACTTGTCAATGCCCCCTAATATGGGTAGCTGTGGCATTATCTCTCATACCTCTCAAGATAGAGGTCTATGGGTCAAATTCCCGCATCAGCAATCCGCAGATATTTGAATGTTAGCTGCCTCTCCCTCCAACAGTTCAGATCCCACTCCTCTAGCAGCTGTCTATGGGCCTAACTGGAATTCACATGATGATTGTGAAGATACGAAGCGATACATGAATGGATTGGTAGGGGTTGATACGTCATAAACACTATAAAGAACGGGGCCTGATCCTCTGCACCGGGAGCAAGGTTCTCCCTCTCACAGGGGGTGTGTGGATCCCATGCACTTTTTGTGTGGGGCCCACACCTCCCTGAGAGGGTGAACCCTGCTGCCAGTGCAGAGAATTTTCTCGCACTACACTATGTGAAGGTACAATGGGCCCAAGTGGGTAATAATAACGTGCTTGGTAAGGTACGAAGGGCGCCACATCATTCGTACATCAATAAACACAATAGGGCGCAGTCTGGTTGCCATGAATTGTTTAGAAAATAATTTCCCACAATAAAAGGAAAGAAAAGAATCATAAGAAAAACATGAAAAAACCATCTTGTCATGGAAATCAGACGCGGCCTAAAAGTGATTTTTTGAGAAAATCTTTTTATGGCAACCAGCTGGACCTAAAAGAAACGGGCTTGGATTATGTGAGAACGAATCTCGTGAGAACCATGAAAACGGCACCAGAAGGGTAGACGCATCAGTACCAAAAAGTGAAGGTACGAAGGGCCACGTGAAAGGATGCAATAGCCTTCTGATATCAAAATAAGTGAACTTTCGATTGGCTTGCCCTAAAAAGGAGCTTATGACAATTCCTATCAAAAAAGAATCGGTGGATTAAGGTCGCATCCGATTGTGGGAAACTTTGAAGTTAGTGATACTAAATCAACTTTCCTTGCAAGGTTTCTAGAAATTTTTTGAGAGAGCACATTTCACTTCACTTTACCCAACTTTTAACACAAATAGACAGCCAAAAAGTCACAATCATAGAAACCCATTGGGCGGTTCCAGTTCAGATTGCTTCTTGAAAAACAGCAGAATAAAGGCTAAACCAACTCAGTATGGGAATTCACAAAAAATAATAATAACAATAATAATAATAATAAAAGGAAAAAAAAAAAAACACAGTATAGGATCTGGTCCCCATGTCAACCACTCCAATCGCAGATTTGGTGCTACCCTCAACGAAAAATCCTCCCGCATGTATGGGAGGACACATCACGTCCAAAATGTGAATTACACTTTTTGGGGATGTGATTTTCAGTTTCAACGTGATGTGTCCCCACCTACATGCAGGACTTTAGGCATTTGTTAAGGGGCTGCACCAAATCCTGGGGGAAGCACTTCAGGTTAGTGACAACACCTATCTATTCATATATCCATAGTTATTAATCCCGGACCGGACATTCACCCGGCCAAGAGGCTGGGTCACCAGGTCACTGGTTCGAAACTATAGGGTTAAATATATAATAAAATATAATGTAAATAGATAAAAATGCATGTACAAATATATAGGATAAAAATGAAAGTTTGTTTACCTAACTAGTTTTTAGTGATAAAAACAAAACAAAAGATGATTAGTAGTCTAGTGGTTAGGGCAATAAGCATTAGTTCTAGCAATCAGTGTTCAAATCTTCATAAAACTTATTTTTCATCCTTTAATAATTTGAAAAACTGGGTTCAAATGATGGTCCAATCGGCCAGGTTGGATGGTTCAATAAAAAAACCTATTGGGTTTATATGGGTTTCACTGGCTTGGATTATGTGCAAATGAATGTCATGAGAACCATGAAAACGGCACCAGAGGAGCTGATGCATCAGTACCGAAAAGTGATTTGCACTTTTTGGGGCACTTATCACTTTTTGGTGTTGATGTGTCCGCACCCTGACGCTGTTTTCACAGTTCTCACAAGATTCGTTCTCACCTAATTTTTAGTGCAAAAAGGATCCAAATTGAAACCCAAACCGGTTGAAGTGCCGGTCCAACCGGTTTTCCAGTCCGGGTTTAATAACTATGCATATATCTATTCTGCTAACAAGACTACAGGATGAGGATTCATACCTGGATTACTTGACTGATTTATTCCAACAGTCTCCACAGATTTTTCTTTTCTTTTAATTCTTTTCTTCAAAGGTAGGCGCTCTGATCAGTGTGGTAGCCTAATTCTTATTACATTCTATACACTAGGAGACACTGGATCCATTAGAATGAATTCCCATCTTCCTAGTGAACTAATGACTGAGTAATTGGCATGCATCCTTACAAATATGTTGAGAGATGAAAACTGACCTCCACAGTGGGCTCCTCAAGACCATGTTCAAGTTCTATGCAACAGCTATGTAGAAAAAGCTATGGTATGTAAGGAGACAACAGAATGAACAAGATTATTTGAATACACATGACTCCATATGACCTCTACTGGTCAAGGATCATGGCCACTGATCCAGTAGAGGACTTCCTTCTTTGGCAAGCACAAACAGGCCACCATCGCCTCTCGATATCCGAAGATCCTCGTCAAGGTAAGTTATCAGAAGCCAAGACCTGGAGCTGTCCCCTGGGATTGGAACCTTAAGAGGTGGCTGGCCAGAGATTGCACGGGAAATGCTTGCCACAACTTCTTGGAGAGGATTGAGAGATTGCTGTACAGGTGACAAATTGATTGTCTGCCCAAAAACCTCTACATTTCCCGGGAGATCAAGGCTTGACTTTATCTCTGGAGGCTGAAGGATTCCTTCATTGAATTGGACCTGCATGTGTTAAAGGTCAGAAAGGTAAGGTCAATATTTGAGTAAAATCATTCTAGACATGTAGAAAGTACAAACACTGCTTTCCAAATTAACAGATATGCATCCCCAAAGAAGTGGGCAGAAACAGTGCTCCTTATCCAGTGTCATAGACTTGGCACACATGGGGAAATTTGAAACCGGTGATCACAAATCTCACCAGTGAGATATCCTAAATCAATACCGTACTTTCTCTGATGATTGCAACTATTCTGAACAGTTGATATTTCTTTTCTTAATACTCAATAGAATGTGACTATCAACAGGTACAATCATCTCATCGAGTCATTTTTGGGCAGTGACAAGATTCATTAGTGGAGAAATGTAATCCAGCTACTTCGCATGCTTGTGATGATGGTACCTGTATTCTTGTAGGGCTTCGAACTTCAAAAGTAGAAGATGCACTAAAGGAGAAAGTGGCAAAAGCACTGGAGAGTGTGGTGGAATTATCTATAGTGAGATATTTGGTGTCAATCGTTTGGCATATCCTTTTAATCTTCAAAAATGGAGTCATCCCAGCTGCTAGAAGAGGCAATAACTCAGAAAATGCAGTGTACCTAATGAATCAAGAAATTTGATCAAGAACATCATCATTTATGCTTTGACCCAACTATTGAATCCTGTTTAACCATTCCAATATATGGCAGTTAAAATAAAAATAAATAATGTATTAAAGAAAAGACTACAAACTTGAACTACAATCCCTGTCTCATATAGTTTCTCAAAGAAATGTTTTCCATACTTCCCTGAGCCCCATGTGAAAAATGAAACAGTTGGGATCATCAGACAGAGATGACTTGGATCAGAACATCACTGGGGAAGGTTTAGAAGCCATTGACTGCCAAAACTCTTTATGTATGCCACATCATTGGCAGTTGGTTATTTGGATGAAGGCCAGATGTTCAGACATCCAAAAAAATATAATCATCTATATTTGAAGTTAGAACACAGCAATATGTATGTATATATAACATAGTTACCAGAGCGAGAAGCAATGCGAAAGCGAGGCTCGATATATCCTTGGGAAACGAGAACCAAGAAATGATTTAAGAAGTGTCTAGACAGCGAGTAGCAAGCAATCGGATAGTGAGTAAAATGCAATTTGGAAGTAACTTCAAACCATTAAAATATATATATAAAGCGAGGCTCAATATATCCTGGGAGACGAGAAGCGAGAAACAATTAAGAAGTGTCTAGACAATGAGTAGGAGGTGATCAGAAAGTAAGTAAAATGCAATTTGGAAGTAACTTCAAACCATTAGAATATATATATATATATAGATATAATGGTTTTGAAGAGGAGGCCAGAGTTGTGGAGGACCAATCTAAAGCTGAGGGTGATGATTTTGTTACGATGGATTCGGATCAGACTAGTGTTGAGCAGTTTGATGAGTTAGTGTTGATCACCAACAAGTGCCACAATGCTGCCTCGGTTAGTGACCAACTATCTAATGAGATTCTAGTTCTAGTTCAGGATGAGATCCAGTCCTTTTTTACAAATGCACCAGCTCAAGAGTTTGTGATGATCCCTACTAGTGTGGAGTCAGTTTATGTTCAGCCTGATGAGTATTATGAGGTCTTTCCACTACTAGATTCTTCCTAGACTAGAGGATGGATGATTTATATCATACAGTCATTCCCATGTCAGATGCTTACAAGATGACAGGGTTGCATCATAATCTGATCATGGGTGGATTTAGCTTGTGGTTATGTGGTTCGCGTTTCCCGAGGTTGATGATAATTTTTCTTTACAAAACTTGAGGTCGAGTTGTTTTGGACAAAGGGAGTTTGATAAGGACATGAGAAGCATGTTGGGACGCACACATGGTCCTAGTGGGGTCCACACATGAGGATGCACAAGAAGATACATGGAGACACATATTGGAGTCTTTAGTTTAGTTTAGAATCCTTTATTTGAGTTGTTTACTGTTTTAATTTAGAATTTTATGAATAATTAGAGTTTAGGACCAAAGTGTCATTTTTATTATTGTTTAGGGGTATTTTTTTAAAGAGTCTTTAATAGAGTTTAGGGGAAAGGACCAAATCGTGTGAAAGAGAATTAGAAAGGGAGGGTTAAGTTGTGTGTTGTGTATTTAGAAGGTTTGAGCTCTTAAAAGAGGCCCCAACCTCTTGTAATGGACAATGACTAAGGTAATAAAGAATTTTTGTTTTATGCTCCACGATTTGGGTGTGCAGAGTCAAGTTCCTATGCCAACTTGCCCCCTTGGTAGGGTTTCCCAAGGTGCATGAAATAGGGATTTTCTCACAGGTATGTTTATTCTTTCTTTTTCATCATCATTTTCTTCCTATCTTCTTTCCTTTCTCTTTCCTTTCCTTCTTATTCTTTATTCTCCTTTCTGGTTTGGGTTTTTTTTCACCATTAAAGAACAACAATCTCTTTCATTAACACCCTTTCGTGATCAAGTACATGAATCACAACATGTCCCAGACTTTTCTCCATCCCCTCCATTATTTTCCATTGTCAATCCCAATCCTTGTTGACATATAACCTGTGGCTGCAACCATCCAGGTTCATAGTCCTATAACTCTCTGAAACTTAGCCCTTTAACAACCCAGTTTCGGCGCTATGAAACTCATCGAAATCTAGTCTCTATTTCCATACATGGCCTTCATGTTGTTTGCTCCAGATTTCAGTGCCTGACATTCCCAAAACAGATTGGCCTTAACCCGTCTTGTACCTGTCGTTTCAAGCTTCTGTTATGAACCTATTAAGCCTAAATAAAACTGCTGTCTAATCCATATTATGCCCCAATCAACTCCTGTTATACTCCATCAGTTACACCAAAATCCTATTGCTCATTCCTCTTTGACGAATATCCCGAACCAGAAATATAACTACTAATACATACTTGCTGTTCCTCCTCAACTCAGAACCCAAAAACCAGACCTGAACAGCTAACACCTGGTCCTATTTGACACTACCCGAGACCATAAACCTGCCCAATTCCATACTGTTTAATCCTTGTTACAGCAGTTGCAAATTCCTCGTTTAATCCCTACACTCAAACCTGTTTCTTACCTGTTTACCTTAACCCAGTCTTAGATATTTTCCAGGTTAGCTTACTGTTTACCCATAAGCTCGGCCCATCCTAAGCCTCTTTCTAACCTGCACAACCCCATAATTCATTGCTGAACCCTATTGGGTATCATCTCTTATGTGCAGCATCACCATTGAAACAAGGAAAAAGCATTGTTCGATAGCTTGGAATTCTACACATGACCCCTATCACATGTACAAACATTTATTTCCATCCAAATTACCCAACAGATGAAAGTAGGGATGCAGAACCATAGAGTTCAGCCCCTCTAGGAGAAAGGTCAACCAGCTCCTCCCTGCTCCAAATGCAAAGCAATTCGGCCATCAATTTAGGCATAGGCCAGCTTCTGTTGAATCTGCACAGGAAAGAGGCCCATAACAGATAAGAGACCGAGTATTACTTAAGGTTAGAACAGGTGAGGTTAAAGGTGCCGAGCTTGAAATCCCTAGCAAAGCTGAATCTCTCCAAACCTGAAGCAATAAATTTTCAATCACAGGTTGCCAATTCCTTAAATCGTCCATCCTGATTGCTCACAATTGACCATGCTACTCCCCAATACTTCAACAAATTTTTTACATAATAAAAGAAATGAATGAAAACAAACGAAGGTAGTGTTTTATGACAAGGTTCTTCTCAATACAAACCACCTCATGCCAAAAGGGCATCATTAGGAAAACAATAGTTTCATATACTAGTCGAAGGCCAAGTGAATGGACCAATTGGTCATTCATTTTGTGTGTGTGTGTGTGTGTGTGTGTTCTTATGAACCCGAATTTTTAGGTTGTTTGGCATATCATGGTCCATACCCCTCTCCCTTCCCAACTCCATATGACCATCATCAGTCCCTACTTCTAACCAACAGAGGAAGATTCTTATGAAAATACGGCCTTTTATGTGATCATGAATTTAGAAACAGCATAATGCAAGAATTTTGAAGGAATTAGTAGCGAGGCTACCAAAATAGCAGATCAGGTTCCAGCATCATTAAACTCTTAGGCAGCTGTCTCTAAGCTCTGCAAAGTGCAAGACGTCAATTACCAAGATTTTATTTCAATTGAGACAACATAGTAAGCTCGTGATTTTGATTCCTCGGTTTTTTTTTTTTTGGTAATGTTATTCTTGCTGTGCAGTAGTGAAAGTTCCCTGTGTTGATAAACTAACCAACTCTCCCAACGCATATACTTCAACACCGCCCCCCTCAGGAGGAACACTGTTCTTTCTTGGGAACACACTTGGGGAAGGAGGCACAAGTCCACACAACGCATACACACGCATACAACACTACATCCAGGAAAATACTTCCACTAGGATTCGAACTCACGACCAAACCTGCTGTGATACCATCTTGACGGTAAACTAACCCACTCTCCCAAAACCTTAAGGTATTAGGAGATACATGAATTAATATACTTCAACACCTTGTATTTCTCTCTTCATTTGAATATGGATCTTGCTTTACTCATCAAAAGAGAAACTCAAAGTCATGTTCTCCAAATGCATTTAACATGTGATAACAAGCCCTGAGGGATTAGAAAGCAAAGACAAGAAGTTATCTTCTTATATGGAGAAATCTAAATTCAAGAAAAGGGAGAAAGTGAGCTCTTTGTTACCTATAATGATAGTATGTGGATGGAAGTAAGGAATAAATCTTGAAGTACATTGGAGTCTGTCAGCACCATAATTTGGTCTGGAAGTCCTCACCCTTGTTTGAAAGTTAAGTCCAATCCTAACCACGGACAACAGCATGAACCGATTGGACATGGACACAACCGTTGAAAGTAATCCAAATGTCAGGCCTAAGCCAATTAGACCTCAAAATCCTCACTTTGGGCATGAAATGGGCCTCCACAAAGCCCACTTCCTATTACCAACACTCTTGGATATCCCATTTTGGATGCTGAAATATCTCACAACATGAGAATGATGCCAGATGCATGCCAACAATATGTCAATAGAAGATGTGAGAGGAAATTACACAAAATAACAAAGGGAATAAAATGGGTTCCTACTCATCAATTGCATTCCACTAAGTTCCAGCTCAGGGGATTGGTTTAGATCCAACAGTCCACACATAAATAATTCAAGACCCTATAAAAATGCTTAACCAGAATTCAGACTTAAGCACATATAACACTACCCTCAGCATGAAGTTTCAGCTCGCATTCATACATATAGGATCATTAATGCAGATTCGTAGATCAGAAAATTAGGACAGCAATAGTATAAGCCTCAACAGGGTCTCACGGTCAGCAAATCCAGATCAAACAAAAGAGT
>JAOXJP010211450.1:0-11869 GCA_025762735.1 Platanus orientalis
AGCCCTAGATTGAGCACACTTTCCCTTCACCATTGATCCTTTCAACCAATCAAAATGCTTGAAATTGTGGATAAGCTGCATCTTCCACCCTTGATCCCATGCACCCTTGTGCATCCCCTCTAAGATTAATTTCCAAATTACAAACTTCCATGATACCCTAAGCAACCTTAGATTTAGCACAATGAACACCAACCCTTGATCCTTCTTATCCAATCACATTGCTTTGTTAAATGGATAGGAACCAATCTTAGCCTCCACCTCATTGTGGCTAAGGATGAATCTTGGCCCTCCACCTCACAACTCTAAGATGCAATCCCAGCCACCCCCTTGACCACTTTTGGGCTATAAATAGCCCAAATTTCATGCACATAAGGGTTGGAAAATTTATGAGAAAAAAAGAGAGGAAGAAGAAGAAGAGGAGAACAAGCTTGAAGCTCAAGCACTAACCTCAAGCCAAGTGAGGTAAGGCCTAAACCATGCTTAGGATAGTTTCATTAGTTCATTTACTCATATTCCATGCTGTTATACTACTCAAAATATGCCAAGTGATAGCTTTATATTTGGGTTACATAGTGGAGACAAAACTGTCTCCACTGCATGTTATTTTTGACCATTGCTTACTCTTTATTTTTTTGTGATTTTTTTACTAAGCCAAATGGGCTCAAATTTTAATGGTAGGCTGCTAAGAGGGAGGGATACCTATGTTAAAATTTTTAGAATTTTTCATGCATGTTTAGGTTTTGGGATGGTCCCCCCAAACCGACCCTAAAAATTAGTCTTTTTCATGTTTTATGTCCAAGCATGTTGTTCATTTTATGCTGAATTTTGTAGACATGATCCTTAGCTAAATTTTGTATTTGTTTTTCCTATTATATGTTCCTGCATGTGATAAAAAAATTAGAATTTTTTAATGCCCCTAAGGGGCCCAAATCCAAAAACTTTAGCTATTGGATTTTCTCCCAATAGTTAATGCCTGAATTTTAATCCGAATTAAAATTCAGGCGTTGACATAAATAGACGTTGGGGAATAATCAGGCATTGGGATCTGGGACCCACCCCCGTAAACCCTGGTTCTTCCTAAGCCTGTTCACATGCCAAAATGGCTCTTTAAGATCCATCGTTTTGCTCAGGCACCTCAATGGGCCCTGGTTTCTATTCAATGCCTCAATTTTAATTTAGGAGTTGAGATGAAAATTTAGGTATTGGGGTGGATTTCAGGCATTAGGCCTATGTTAAAAACCACCTTTTTAAAAAATATTTTGTTTTTTGTTTTGGATTTAGGACAGATGCTATAGACTGCAGAAGGGGTCCACCCCTACTTATAACTTTTCACCTTTCTGGGACCCACACAAGGGGCTCAAAACCTAAGGTTAGTTGTTGGTTTCCAACAACTGACACTTGAATTTCACCCTGAATTAAATTCAAGCATTGAGAAATTCAGCTGCTAGATATAAATTTAGTCGTTAAGTCTGTATGAGATGACTAATTTGCCCTTTCCTTTTGTGCAAATCCTTACATCTATAGAGGTCCCAACCTTTGAAATTGAACAACCTGACTTCAGAGGGAGTGATTCACCCCTTTTGTAAAGGTCTCACAACATTAGGACCCATAGAAACATGTCAAAAATTTAAGGTTAGTTGCTGGTCTCCTCAGCAGCTAACACCTGAATTTCACCCAGAATTAAATTTAGGTGTTAAAAATTCAGACATTAGAACTAAATTTAGATGTTAAGCCTAAAGGGCAAAAAAGTAAACAAACACTTCTCTTTCCTATTTTTGTACCTACAGAAGTCTAAGTCTGGGGCTAGGATTGCCTAACCTTAGGGGAGGTATTCCCCTTCCTTGGATAAAACCCAAGGTGCATCCATAGAAGGGGCTGAAAAACTTCAGGTCAGTCGCTGGTCTCACCAGCAACTAACACCTGAATTTCACCCTGAATTAAATTCAAGCATTGAAAATTCAGGCGTTAGCTTAAAATTCAGCGTTAAGCCTGAGACATCGAAAAATAACTTTCATTTTTTATTCCATGTATTGCATAAGAGTTAATTACAATCCTAAGACAAGTGTATTAGGACTTTAGAGGGGTTCATCATCCCTCTAAAGTTACAAAACTATGGACCCCCTTGTTGAAGAAGACCAAAACAAAAAGCATGTTTCTAGATTTTCCAAAAGCTAACGCCTGAATTTTACCCTAAATTAAATTCACGCGTTTTACAATTTAGGCCTGAGAAACACAATTAGGCGTTAAGCCTACAGAAAATATAAAAATCAGCATTCTTCTCTTTTTACAAGCATGAACCTTAGGATAGTTTAAAGCATGTATACATACAGGAAGCCACCCTAAAAAGGTGGGTATTTGGAGTGCCTAACACTTTCCCCAAATGTAATAAAACAACTTACCCATTATCTTACAAAATTAAATCGGTTTTAGGAGTTAAACCCCTAGACCTTTCGGTCTAGACTTTTCCTCTTCCTTGAAAAGGAGAACTGATGTCCAACTCCATCGGTTAACCCCAAGTTGTTGGCAACTCCCAACAAAGCCTAACCCTAAAGTTAACAACTTTTACACTTTGCCCCAAACGTGGCTCGGAACCCAGTGACCCAGACCAAAAGGCTCACGCACCCCCGAACCCCGATGTCCACAAAATGGTGACTCTGCTGGGGAGTGTTTGATCTCTAAAATATACATTCTTTAAATATCATAAGTATATGCTTTTTACTTGTTTATATGCCTGTTTCACATGTCTACATATTGCTCATCAATTAGATCTAGGTCACTCCATTAGTTAGCTAGGATAACACTCCATTTTTAACATTGATTCAAAATTGTATGCTTAGGTTAGAAAACATGCACACTTTAGATCTAGGAAAATTTGAATTAGTTTGTAGGATTAATTGTCCTTTGAACAACTTGTATGAATACATGTTTGATTTACTTTTCTATACAAAATGAGTCCAAGGATATGACATTGCACTAATACATCACTCTCATGAACCCTTATCTAGGTCATTACCCACTAATGAACCGATATTGGATCACACTTAGGATGGGAAAATGTTGGTGGCATGGCTGCTATGTTTGCGCGGTTAGGTCAAGTTACCTAAACCAGTCATCATCCCATAATTTGATCTTTTTTGGGGAGGTGTTTAGACTAGCCCATTTGGCTTATAGAATCTCTAAAAAATCATGCATATTTAGTCATTTTTAGGTTAGAGTCACTTAGGTTACACTCCATAGATTAGAGGTCTAGCTTTAAGAATTGATTGCCAAATTTTTGTTGTGTGGTTGTATGCCTTGATTAAGGAACCAGGAATTCATATCCATTTACCAGTTTTTACAAAAACTAATTTTTTAGATAACTTAGGCCGGGTTTTACCTTCTTGTTTAATTTTGGATAATCCTCACCTCATTTTTCTAATATATGTAAATGCAAGTGCATAGATCACTTAGACATCTCACAAAAGAAAATCAAACCATTCAATTAAACATAAAGTAACTACACCCATGTTTTTCAAAAAAATAAAAACATACATCTGTCTTTACACACTTTTTAAAAAAATAAATAAAATACATCAACTCCTAAGTCCTGGTCATCATCCATAGGAGGATTGGCCTCTAAATCAACCCGCCTCTCCTTAATTGATTCTCTCCCTGCACCCTACTTTATCCTCCTATAGGGCTTCCCCCTCCAAAGTGGGTGGTATCACTACCAGGAAGTGCGGGCTTCTAGCCCTTTCCCGTTGGGTTTACCCCCTCCTTTGTCTGTGGAGGTGGCACATTTGCATCCCCTCCACCTCCAAGGCCCGCGAACACTGTGGTCCCCATCTCAATCTGCATAGAAGACCCCACCTTGTTATCCTCCTTGTCGAACTCATCTTCCCTAGGAATGGGGATTTGCTTCTGTAACTGCAAAAGATTTCAAAAAAAAAAAAAAAAAAGAAGAGAATTATAAACAATCCAAGCAATTTTTTTTAATGCTAAGTAAATAAACTCTTTTCTAATGTTACCTCTCCAATCTCCTTCTTGTGCCCTTCCTTCAGGGTAGATACCTCGACCTGATGGTCCTCATGTGCCTGCCTCACCAAGGCGAAGCATCTCGTTAACCTCTGGAGGGTAGTTAGGTAGACCTCCCATGAAACCTAAAGAAATGAATAGTTTATTAATCTCTAAAAGCCACATTTGTTAAAACACTTTAAATGAACTAAAGTTAGATTATATCTGGGTCATGGCCTCTGAAGGGACCCACCCCTCTGGAACCTCGACCTTGGGTAGAGGCATCTCAATTTGTCCTCTTTGGTGGTCAGTCACCACCACCACCTCGGGCACTCTGCCCATCAGATTAGGCTTAACACTAGAAGCCTTCCTCTGCCTACCTCTCCTGACCGGGGATGCAGGTCCATCTCCTCCTTTGGGCTCGCCCACGGGCTGTCATCTCTCCTCTACCACCTCCTAGCATACCAATATAAAAAAGATAAGTTCAAAAGGGAATACAAAAAAAGAAGAAAAGAAAAGTTTTGCAAAAATAAAAAAACTTACCTGAGGCTTAATGGGACCGCTCAAAGGGCTGCACGATTGAGTGGCCCACCACTTAGTGTAGACCTTATCCCACTCAAGGAAACCTGAGGCATCGATGCCTATCACCCCTTGGCCAATCTGGCCCTCTGTCTCAATCACCCTAGGGGAAGGATAGGGGACCACAAAATCTTCTACCCCCTCACCCACCTGCCTCTAGCACCTCTCCCTGAGGTACTAGGTAATCTCGCCGATGGTGATGAAGACTACCCTCTGGTAAGACCTGGTCCATGCCACAGACTATCCAAGTGTCGCATCTCCCTCAAGGGTTCATCAAGCCCTGGGACGCTAGTTAACCTATACAAAACCACATGTTGAGTCAAGTTAATGTTTTCAAAAAAAAAAAAAGACCAATCAAATGAAAAATCATAAGTCTTTTACTTACTTAAGAGGCAGTCAATTAGTCTAATTCCCGCCTAAAGATTGAGATAGACTTACAAGTTTTGTGGTGTGTCCTCGAGACTGTCCACCTTTCCATGCAACGAAAGGGGAATTCCTCCAAGCCCTTCCAGGTAGGGGTCAGTGGTAGAAAGTGTTCATAGCACCAAACCTACAAAAATGGAATCAAAGTGTTAAACAAGATATTAACAAATGAACTTAAATAAAAATAAATAACATTCTAAAATAACAATCAACTCACTTCCCATAAAAAGTACAGTCCTAGGAATGAATGCGGACCTCTCCCTACCGTAACCTCACTCATGTTGGCTTACATCCACCCTAAGGCAGATCTACCCCAACTGTAGGACCTCATCTTATCCAAGTCCTTGAGAGTTGGCAAAAAATAAAAGTAGACCCGGTCGCTCTTCCCATAGAAGATCAAGTGGGTCAACATGTAGAGATGAAAGTCCTAATAGTTTAGTCCACCTTGACATCGGTGCTTGCTTCCGTCGCCCAAACATAGTTCTTCTTTAACCACAATGCAAGGACCCCCTTTGTGCCCTTGTAGTACTAGATGGGTTGTGGCCCCAAGCACTCCCTCACTAGTTGTGGTGTAACCTCGTCGACTATAGAGGGAGGTGCACCATCCATGGATAGCCTGGTCATCATATAGAAGTCTATCAGGGGCAATCCTATCTCCCCTAAAAGCAGGTGGAAGGTACGAGTCATGGGGGGACCATCTCTCTACCAAGGCATCATCACTCTCTTGTCCACCTTCAATGAGGGCAGACTGAGGAATGTCTCGAAGCCCAACTCCTGCACCTTATCCTGGACCTATGTGCACATGCGCTTCCAAAGCATCTGTACCCTAAACCAAGACCCGTGCCTCTCAATATCACCTTTAACCTGTGTATAAAATTTCCAATAAACATGTTAGATAATACTCAAATAAAAAAAGAAAAAAATTGGTCTTAGGCCTAACTCCTGAATTTCAGTCCAACGCCTAAATTTTTAACATCTAAGTTTTAAAAGCTTTAAAATTTAGGCGTTACACTTGTAATTTAAAGCCATGGTTTTCAGGTGTCAAGGTGACCAAAATTTCAAAAATCCTTTTTTCAAACTTTGTAAAAATTGTTTTTAACTTGTTTTAAAATACTAATTAACAAAAAAATGAATTTTTTCAACCCATTAAACATCTACGTTTTGTGAGTTGTAAAGATCTTCAAGAAACTTTCAAAAGTATGAAGAAGATTGTAAAAACCTTGAAAAGCCATTAAAAAACTTGTTAAAAATCAAAGGGAATGCTTTGTGATTCAAAATTTAAACAAAAACTCACCTTGTCCGCCACTGGATTCTTCCATAGTGTGGTTTCTTGTGAAGAGAGGAGAGGAAAATGTCGCAAGGATCTGCCTTGACTCATCTTTGAAGATGGGTTTTGTTTAGAAATGAGTTTAGAGGGTGAAGAGGGGATCTCTATGAGTTTTTTTTTCTCGTTTTGTAACTGTTCTATTTGAAAATGACAGTGAAATGCGAAGAGTTGTGTTTGTAGGCTATTTAAAACCTATAACTGCTTCCAACGCCTGAATTTTAATTGAATTAAATTTAGGCGTTGAGGAAAAATTCAAGTGTTAGACTTAATTTCTACAAAATTTTGCTTTCAACTGTAAAATGTCATTTTGAACCCTTTTTCATGTTGGTTTAACATATATGGATTAGAGACCTATATGTCTAGAATCATACTCCACAACCACCACAAATTTTGTTAATGACATTGCCCTTCCTCCTGAGGAGTTGGAAATTTGGGTAAACCAAAGCAGACTTAGAGCCACTTTGGCCTTGGTCCGAATCAACTCAGATTGGCCATTGTTAGAGGCAACCACTTCCTTTTGGGACTCGTCATCCATGGTTTTCTGCTTTAGAGAACAGGAACTTACACCCACCATCGAGTAGTTGGAATCCTTTTTGGGTTGGAAACATTACCTCAACATCGACGCGATGTTCCCAGTTCATAAGCCCAACTACTTCAAAGATCTTCACACTACCGTGGGCATCTCCAAATATTCCTTGCCTAAAGAAGCTTTAGGGGAATATTTGCATTGTCCTTTCGACTTTTTATTGGAAAAAAGTTGGTGACTTCACAGACCCAACTAAGTTCAAGGCTTTCATGTTGGTTGTTTTAGGACAACACCTATTGTCTCACAACCGCCATCACATTAATGGTGTTCTTTGTGATATCTTAGAACAACACTTGCAAAAGAAGACATTATCCCCCATGATCATTTCTAAAACTATTTCCAGATTATCATTTTGTGCTCAACATCAATGAGGTCGATTATATGATTGCCTAACTTTTCTATAAGCTTGGCTTCGTGAACATGTGATTGTTTTGTTATCATTCCCTATGTATATCTCATGGCATTTGGCTCTAGCATAAGCTTATGTCAACACTTGATCTCTTTTGGTCAAAGCTACAACATTTGATTATCTGGGTTTACTTTTTAGTGTGCTTCCTGAACTCATCACTTGCCAGTCAAGTGGTACAAGGCACATTACCCACATTTATTTACTAAGGGGCACACTTACATGGTCATCATAGGGGTATTTCACAACACTCCTTATGTACCTATACGTATCCTCCTTCAGTTTTCCCTTAGCCAAGATCTTTTTGATTTTCCTTTAGTTTCTGGAGATATTCATAGATTGAACTATCAGACACCTAACTTCATTTTGTCTCGTTTGACCGCATTATGGACTAACTCACACACTTGGGCTACTTAGCACCCACCACTTGTATCTGAGAAAATGCAAGCAATGTCACCCCTTTACGAGAAGTGGCTTCATCATGAGCTTCCTGTATAGCCTGATACACCTATCACCTCTACTTCTTCAAACATGAGGCCTTATACTGAGTAACCATCTACATCACATTCAAAGCCTTCTCACACTTAGTTGGAGTATGAGAAAGCTCTTCAAGACTTAGCTGAAGAGCGGGCCCAACATTCACAGACCAAGGCCACTTTAGAAGCCGAGTCACACCTTTGTATAGAGGTCAAGATCTCATGAGATTGTACTCAACATTGGAATGAAAGTCAGTTCAAGTTCATTCATGCTCTTAAAAGTGACACTGATGATACTAGAACTTTCCATGATGACCTGAGAGGCGAGATGTGACACAATAATAACATGGCATATATACAGGATCAGTGGATGCAGTCATGGGTTCACGAGCTACGAAAATAGCTTTTCTCTTTAGGTTGTGAACCAGTGTCACCACCACCACCACCTAGATTGCCTGATCCCTAGTTTTTCTTTTGGTTTATTATTTCCATTGTAATGTGTCAAGTACCCTCTTTTGTAACCCATTTTGATAATTATGTACAAAGTTTTGTTTCCAAATTGGTGTTTTTAGAAAATAGACATGAATTTACTTGTATGACATTTGAACTTGCTAAATAATTTCTGGCTGTTAAAAATAAATAATTGAAAAAATAAATCCCTTAAAGATAATGAATTTCTTTCTAAAACAGCCTAAGCAAGCCACAATAGCTCCTCTAGAGATGCGATAGCAGAGAAAGAAGGAACAACACAACGAAGCTATGGCAGACAAGTTTATGCCTATAGCATCTGCAATAAGTGTCCCACCCTCTACCAGTCCTAAGGTTTCATTAGGAAATCCACCCCTTAATTGGGCTAATCCTGAGAACACCCTCTTGGAATGGCACAAGGTTGAACTTGAGAGAATGATAAGAGAATTCATGTCAAGGAATGGATGGGCTGCCACTTCGTCACAAGGTCCTTCCTACTCACCACCACCTTGAACTTCTCTACTACCTCATAGCTAAACTAGTACTCATGGGGGCCTCCTTGCTTGAGTAAGGCTGCCCATCTATACTACTGCCCTTCTTCACATCACTTTGCATATACAACCTGAGTACCATTCTACCTTGGACCTGGAAGAGTACGGTCCATTGGTATCAAGTAGAAAAGGAAAGGGGGTTGCTACCACCTCTAAAGAGGATGAGAACAACATAAGGCTAACTAAACTGGCTGCCGAGGTTGAGTTAATGAAAGCGAGACAGTTCCCTTTGGCAATGGATTTCAAAGATCTCTGCATCTACCCCAGAGGTGAATTGCCAACTAACTTTCAGATGCCCTATGTAGAGAAATATGATGGTACTACTTGTCCTCGGATGCACTGGCACATGTACTATAATGCCATGTTCTAATGGGGGCATGATGAGCGTATCTTGGTATAGGTGTTTTCCCAAAGTCTAGAAATAATGCAGGAAAGTGGCTCGTAAGCCAAGACAAAAGGGATATTAGCACTTGGAGGACCTTGACCCGGTCCTTCATTAATCACTTTCGTTTTAACTTAGAGATGCTCTCGACCATGAAAGAAGTGGAAGGGATGCAACCTCTAGTTGGTGAGAATATCAGAGATTTTGCATACAGGTGGAGCTAGAGGACCTCTAATTTGAAACACCCTATGCCCGAGGAGGACATGATCTCCACCTGCTTAAGGATTTTGGGTGCTACCTACCAACTAATGCTTTTGACTACCTCACAAGGTAACTTTGCTTAGGTCATCAACAAGGCTGCCAAGGTTTAGCTAGCTATCAAAGTAAGGCTCGTACATGATGCACCTCCTTCTCTAATTAGTTCCACTAGGCAAGTGCCAAGAAAGGCAGTAGTCACCTACCTAAAGACTAGTGTAGTGTAGGCTATCGAGGTTCCCCGAGCTAGTTTGAACAATGGTTATGTTCAGTCTTAGCCACAGATGACCCCGAACTACCCGACATCCATGAATGTTCCTCCTCAAGCACAACAATTTTACCAACAAAGATATCTGGGTGCACTTGGAGAAGAGAAAAAGAAAATAAAGTTCACCCCCCTTTCCTACTCATACAAGTACATAATGGATTACCTCATCAAGAAGAGGTTGTTACAATTGTTAGAACTAAGACCCCCACCTTACCCTTTTCCCTATAGGTATTACCCAGTGGAACAACCCGGTGGAACAATGTGAGTACCACCAATCCCCTAGGCATACCCTCGATAGGTGCTACCGATTAAGGCACGACATACAAGACTTAATTGACAAAGGGAAGATATCATATGACCCACACCCGCTAATCCCCCACTAAACTCAAACATCATTTAGAACCCACTCCCTAATCATCAGCTATCCAAAGAGGTTAGTCTGATAGGTCTCACCAACACCAAATTCAACCCTTCCAGCTTCATTACCAAGATTACAGAACCTAAAAAGATTCTCCTCTTACCTGATTCCATCCAAGTGTTGGCTCTGAATGAATACTCCCCATGGCCAATCCCCTCCCCTAAATTTGGGCATATGCTCGCATATATGTGGAACACTTTGTCAAGTAAT
The DNA here is from genome assembly GCA_025762735.1 of Platanus orientalis. Lineage (NCBI taxonomy): Eukaryota > Viridiplantae > Streptophyta > Magnoliopsida > Proteales > Platanaceae > Platanus > Platanus orientalis. Next base: position 10,343 of record JAOXJP010211450.1, read on the forward strand.
CCAGTCATAGTCCTCCCTCCTAACACGGAGATGACTATCCTTGAAGAAGGTTTAGCAAGTCATGACCCATCCCTACCCCCTCATGTCATCCCTCCACCATCATTATACTCCCAACTCGCCAACATTTCATCACCATATCAAATCATCAACATCCCCACCAACTAGAATACAATATTTGTTGAATAGGCCCCCTTTGAGTTGCTTAATTAGGGAAGTATCACAACCAGAGCTGACAGATGAAGAGTTTGAAGAGCTCACAACCTTTATCACTTGATTAGGTAGAGTCTCCAAACCCATCACTTGCACTTGGAGGGAAAGGAAAAAGAGAAGACGGTAGAAGAAGATAGTGAGACAGAGGTATGAAAGAAGGCTAGAGAAGAAGAAGAAAAGAGATAATGAAAATTTTGAGGCAGCTATTAGAAAATCTCACTTGTTCCTGATCCAACAACTATCCAGGATGCCAGTGCAGATTTCAATCCTAGGTCTTTTGTTGACATCTGAGCCACATAGAGAGAGGTTCCTTGGCATATTCAAGAAGTTTTTTTTTTATGGATGCATCAATCACGCTAGACAAGCTAGAGCACATGGTGGCAAGAGTATCAACACCGTGCATCATAACATTTTCTGAGGATGAAGTCCTCGAAGGTGACACTATGCATAAGAGAGCTATATACATCATAGCTTGATACTCACACATGTGTATCCCCTTGATGTTGATAGACAATGGGTCAGTCTTGAACATTTACACTCAAGATACCTTGGACACTTTGGGAATCCCCCTTGAAAGTGTGAGACCCAACCGTTGTGACATAAGGGCCTTTGACAACTCAGTCAATAGAGGCCAAGGAGAAGTAGACATTCCCCTAGTGATAGAAGGGAGAATATTCTAAGTTAGTTTCAAGTGTTGAGCATACCATCCTCCACAATGTTGCTAGGAAGACCGTGGATCCACCGGGCAAACACTGTCCCTCCTCTCCTCATTAGAAGCTTAAGTTCATTTTGGACAATGAAGTTGTCACCATTCTAGCAGATACAAATGTAATTACCATGACAAGACAAAAAGTACTCGAAGTGCAGAACTTGCATGCCTCAAAGACATACACCTCATATTAGTTTAAGGTGGTACACACTCAAGAAGAGGTTGCGGATTTGAAAAGAAAGATTGAGGTCCTCCCACCTAAGTTCTGCATGATGGCCAAGTTGAAGTTTAACCCTGACAAAGGTTTGGGAAATTTTCTTAGGGTAGGAAAGACCCTATCAAAGCCATCAGGGTGCCACACAAAGTACGTCTAAGGTTTAAACCCTGACTAAAGTATCAGTTTAAGTAGAGTAGGAAGAAGAAGAGGGTCAATTGCAAAGCACCCAAAACTTTGCACCGTCTTCAAGTTACCAGCCTCACCCTCAAAGAAATGCATCACCCTGCCTAATGAAATACAAACCTTGGTTTTTCTACTAGTACCACCCAAAATCAGTACGAATAGTGCGCAACTAGAACCAATCATCATTCCTCCTCCAAGTGCTAGTCTT
>JAOXJP010211461.1:0-11869 GCA_025762735.1 Platanus orientalis
TTCTAAGGTTCTACAGTTTAAAATTTCATGAAATTCCGATAAGATTTGATAGGTCAAATCAAAGAATTTCATAAAAAGTGGGTGTTTCAATGGAGGTTTCAAGAGAAAGAAAAAGAAAAAAGAAGAATATGACAGAAAAAATGAAAAGATAGTATAGAAAGAAAGATAGTTAGAAAAAAACTAAAAGAGAAAGAAAAACAATGAAGATTTAATTTGAAGGAAAGAGAGAGCTTGTGGCTACACCTATGGAAGAAGAAGAAAGAGGGGAGCCATGAAATTTTTGTTGAATTGGGTGTTCCCCAAGGTAGGCCGTGGACCTGGTTTATATCTTCTTCTCCAAGGGTTAATGTCACTCATGGCTCTCCTCTTTCTTTTTCTTCTTTAATTGGTGCAGTCGCAAGCTCCTAACCCACTCATGGCTCCCCACTCAATTATTTTTCTCTTAGTCTCTTCTTAACTCACTAACTTTCTATATTACTCATCTTTCTATCATTATTTTCAGATGCAAGTGATGAAAACCTCCATTAAAAAACATTCTATTTTCTTAATTATGATTTTTACCTATCAAAACTTGTTAGAATTCAATGAAATTTAGACTATAGAACCTCTGTACACATTAGAATCCACCATAAAAATTTCACAATTTTCAAACACATCAAAAGAGCCTTTTTGTAATTTTCAAAATTTATGCCCAAATTACAAAAATACTCTTTTCGATCCTTTCTCTTTCCCTCTCCTTTTCTGTCCCAACTTCTTCTAATTGCTTTTCTATCATTATATTCTTTGATTTTATAATTTTCATGCCTACTTGTTCAAAATTTCAATTCATGATTTATTTTTCTTTTGCATCCTTAATTTTAAATTATTTGAGGCTTTGGAAAATTGTTTTGCATCAATATGGGTAGCAAAGCTTTGTGCTACATCAAAGGGCCTATATTTTCACATTTCAACCAGTCAATAACGTTTGCCGAGTCTCCTTCCACAATAACATGATGAAGCTCTCCCCTAATTCGAACCAGCCGAAGACCATATAGTAAGACCTTTGTTTCCGCATGAAGAGCATCCCCCACACCCAAAGGACCCTAATATGCTATAAATCAATGCACCTGATGCATCAAAAATCCAGCCACCAAAACCAGACGGCCTCAAGTTCCCCATTGAGCATCCATTGAAATTTAGTTTTAAATCCAAACGTTTTGGAGATGACCATAGGTGAGTATTAGTCAGCAAGGAGTAGAGGTGATAATGATAGAAGGATTTCTCAATAAGTTGTCAATAAAAATCCTTTAAAATAAAGACTCCTCAGATGCCTAATGAGCTATGCGAATGGAAATAACATCGATCATCTGGCGAATGTTCCTCTTCCTATCCTGAAATACTTTTTAGATTACGCTCTTCCCAAAGGGACCAAATAATGAAGATAGGAACATATCTCCAAATCCACTTACCCCTCTTAGAACAGAGCAATCAACCACATCCACAAGAACACCGCCAACTCTTGGGGAAATACTAAAGAAACACCAAACATGTTGATAAAGAGGTACCATATCACACGAGCAAATTGGCAATGAATAAAAATATGGTTAGCAAATTCTCCACCCTATAAACACAAATGACAAACATGAGGAAGAAAACTCCAACTTTTCTGCCTACACTAGAGCTAGGGCTGTCAATCGGGTCCAGCTGAGCTAGGCCGAGGTCTGCCAAACTCAGCCCAAGCCCAAACTCGACCCGAGCCCGAACTTGGCCCGAGGCAATCAGCCCGAACTTAGCCCGTTTCAAAACAACGGGCTTCAGGCAGAGTTCGGACTGCCCAAATTAAAACTCTTTTCTTAATTTTGGGCTAATTTTAAGCCCATAATTGGCCCTAAATGCATATTATTAGGGCTTTTTTGGACAGTCAACACTTTTAACTTATTGATGATAGTTGGATTCGTTAAAAATATATGGATCCAAAAAGAATTAAAAAAAATTGAATTAATATCAGCATATAAAAATATATATATTATTTATTACTTAGTTCGGGCCGGGCTGGAGCGAGCCTCGAGCTAAACTTGAGCTGCCCAAACTCGGCCTGAAAAAACTTCAGGCTTAAAAATTGGGCCCAAACTCAGCCCAGCCCAAAATTAGGTTGCCTACACCGACTATTTTTCAGGCCAAAAATGTCGGGCTTCGGGGGCCAACCCAGCCCAATTGACAGCCTTAGCTAGAGCATATGGCAAGGGTTCACACATTTGTGGGCAACCTCCCAACATAACGCCTTATATCTACCTATGTCTATCCTTAATGGTTAAACTTCTCCGCTCCTTGAATGCTGATTCCAATCAATCCTCCCACTTGGAAAAACTCAGCTCTGACGAGTTAAATTCCAAATATTGCTCCTAAAAAGCCAGGTCTAGTCTAGGAATTAATTGCAATAATCCAAATACTCTCTGAAATTGGTTTGCAGCCATTTGACCAAGAACTTACATCAGCACTCTTCTTCAGCACATCAAATAGTCCCGGTCACTCTCATCATTGTAATACTAATTATCCAAAAAAAAAACCAAGGTAATGCACATGGTAGAATGTTGTATCCTACACATTAAGAATAGGGCTAATGTTGAAACTTGTAGAAAAATCTGACAAGCATTAGACACAAGATCTTAATAAAAGTGTATGGTCCCACTTTTCGTGATACAACTTTCAAAGAATCTTTCTGCACTTACACAAATAATAACAGTATCGCCTGCCTTGAATTCTACAATTTTCTATGCCCATCAGCATTGTTCAGCACTCAAGCTATTTTTTTCGACAAAAATCTACATGAATCTCATGAAAATGCATGCAAGATACCCTCGTTGAATGTCCTTTAATCAACTGACGTATCAACGAGAACCACTGGTCATCTTTGGTTAAAGCCTGTTACAATTTTACATTGTGATATGCCTATAGGACTGTTGACAGAGCTTTTATATATGCCCATTCTTCTGTAAGATATTCATCCAAAAAAATCCTTCTGTAAGCAAAGTCAAGTCTCATGACTGCACTTTCTCTTCCATAAGATTTCTCAACAAATTTCCCAAAACTTCAGTAAGCAACTTATCTGTCCATCGGTCTGTGGGAAATATTTTTTTTGGACAAGTTTCTGTGGGAAATATGCACTTGAAAGTTTCAGCTTTGATTCTTCCAGAAGTAATCATAAACTTAACATCTTGATCAGGGTCAATAGTCTCTGGAAACACATACAATCTAACTTCTCTGAAAAGCAACGTTGTAGTTTTAGACACATCTCAGGTGTCAACATGGCATTGAACTGCATTATTGTCAAGAAGCTACTCACTCCCACTAAAATCAAATCGTACCCTCTAGAGGTCTTATGAAGTCCTATGACGAAATCAATACTAATATCCTTATAAGGGTACGAATGGATACAGAAAACAGAAAAATGAAATGCTTACAGAGTGAGTTTATAAAGAAGAATTGAACCCTCCCCAGGTTATGCCTCTAGCACAAGATTGACACGACTATTTACTGATGCAGATATTTCCAAGACCCTCTATTAATTTCCCAAAATTAAAGTGTGGAAGCAAAATAGCTCAAGAATAAATGTAAAACACACTAGTCACAAAATTAAGGAAAACAGAGAATAAAATGATTAAAAAAATATCAAAAGAATTTAGAATAAGAAAAGGGGAGACAATAAGAAAGAACCCAAAATGGTATTTCTATACTTTTGAACAAAAATATGAAATTATCAAAAATGCCCCTCTGACACATCAGAAAATTATAAAACTTTCTAGATCAATAGTGCATCATTCAAAAGGTCTAGGTTTAAAATTTCATGAGATTTGATTTGTCAAATCATGAGATTTCAGAAAACCAAGGATTCTTTAATGGAGGTTTTAGGTAAAACAGCAGGGAATCTTTAAGTTTTAACAGGAGAGAAAAAAGGGAATTAGTGGGAAAGTTGAGGCTTTTGTAGGGGATCATGTGGGGATCAATCCCCACAAAGAAAGATGAGAAGAAAAAGGGATTAGGGATGTGCAGTTTTAAGAGTATGTAAACCCATAAAATTTTAATTACACATACCTTGTTAATGGAGTCCAAGACTTTAATCTTTTAATGTTGATGAATGTCCAACAAGTATGAGAGGAGCACTAGAAGGGAAAAAAAAAAAAAAGAATAAGGAAAAGAAGAAGAAAAATAGAAAAATTGGGAGGGTGAGGGAGTCCCACGATTGCACCTAGGGGTTCTAGGTATCACGAGTGAGAGAGAGGGAAGCCTAGCGGCATCACCCTAGGGAAGAAAAGAGGCCCACAACCACCTTGGAAGACCACCCAAATTCAAAGACTTTTTTTTTTGTTTAATAATCTTCACTGAATTTTCTTAAGGGAGACTGTGCCTTTAAATAGGCTTACAACCTTAAACAATGAGAAAGTTTCTTAAATTAGAAACTTCTAAATCCTAAACTTGCTAGCCAAGTTCTCAAAATATAAAACTTTCTAAAAACATACTTTTCTAAAAATTAAAACTACTAAAAACTCCCCTCCCCTAAGAGAGGCTGTCAACCAGCTCTATAAGGGGCCCCACACTTTGACTTTATTGACCCACCTAACTTTTAAAAACACTATTACCGCAATGCAGGAACATATGTTGCCAAGAAATTAAAATTGGGTAGTCCACACGATTTAGACTAAGTACATTAGAATTTTTGTTAATTTGTAATAAGGCCTTCTTATGGCTAGGAATCTTTTTTACTTTCCATTGTTTTAGGGGTCTTGATGTAAAATAAAAATATATATTTAGTGTAGGAAATGGGCCACACTATTGGGCTTTTAGGCACGTGTGCATTGATGGGGGTGAAATGAGAATCCTACCATCATTCTCTCTCTTCTTCTCTCTTATCTTCCCTCTTCTTCCCTCTTCTTTCTCCTTCTTTCTTGTGTTTTCTAGTTTCCTTCTATAAATCCAAAAAACAGCAAACTTGCGTCTATGGTTTCACCTAAACTAATTCAAATTTGGAATAGTTGTGCAAGTGGACCCAAGAATCACCCTGTCACAATGCAGAATTTTCTAACATACGGTCAAGGGTATTTTGGTAATTCATACCATTGCCCAGATTTTCCAGAATTCGAATTTTGGGCTTTTTTTTTCAATTTGTGATTCACTACACCATATTACATCATACTATCATTCACTGATACCCCTTCAGTAAATTTGGTCACAACTTTCCCAAATCACCTTGGATTTGCACAATCTTGGTCTTGTTAGATAATGTAGTTGAATAATCTCTCTAATGAGACCAAAATCAAGCCGAAAGGGCAGGTTTTGACCTTAGAAAACTTGGGCTAAAAGTAAGTGGCGTGATTACTTTCTAAAAACTAACCCAAGAAAACCTTCGCACTATTGGCCTATTACATATGAATCCCAACCCCTGAATAATTATAATCAACCCCACATAACATGTACATTTAAATCTAGTCCTCTTATGTGAGAACTTGGGCTAAAAGTGACTTGATTACTCTCTAAAAACTAACCCAACAAAACCTTCGCACTATTGACCTTATTACATATGAATCCCAACCACTAAATAGTTATAATCAACCCCACATAACATGTACATTTAAATCTAACCCTCTTATGTGAAGGTACATGCATGAGCCTACTAATATCATCCGCATCATTTACATACTCTCAAACACATTGAACTTGGGTAAGGAGTGGGCTCAGGCTGGGCTATGGTAGGCTTGGGCCAGGCCCACTATATTAGACTACGGGCATAGGCCAACCTGGGCCTAAATTTTTTTTAATATTTAATCCTGAGCCCAGCCCTATTTCTTTGTAAATGGGCACTCTAACCAACTAAGCTATGAGAATTTGTTGGCTTTAAAGGGCTTAGCAAATTATATATTTAAATTATATGAGTTGTTTACTATAAAAAATCATAGATTTCAACAAGAGTCAAACTCAAGACCTTTTAAGAACAACGTTCTTACCAACTAAGCTATGAAAGGGAAAAACAAAGATTATTCGTTCTCTTCCGAAGATTCTAAATAAAGGGGGAAGAATCTAGTGAGTTGTCGCCATGACATCTTTTAAAGGAGAGTAAGTAATTGAATAGTTTCCGAGAAAGTGGGCGATGTGGGTCTGCAACCAAAGGTGGAATCTCAATGGGGTTGACATGGTTAATTTCTTGGTAGATAGCCATATTGCAGCTTTGTCATGCTTAGATGGTTGTGATTATCTCTCACGTCCCAAACTAATTAACCCACTTGACCCGGTTTCTCACCTCCCACCGGAGATTCAAAGCACCATCATGAAATTTTTTACAAATCAGGTGTTCAAAATTTTCGAAGACTAAAGAAATTTTGGGTTTTCATAGTCGAATTTTTTGACATATACCACATCCAGATTATCCATAATTCACTAGGAGAGCTTATTACCATTTTCCCAAAGAAGCTCTCTTTTTTAAGGTATCTTTGGGCCTTTTCTTTTTATTCCCCTTTGTATAGGTGGTGGGATTGCTTATCCCCCTTTTATATTCATTATTGAGAATTCCTTTTTTCTCACAAATAGAATAAAATAAAGGAAAAAACCAACGTGAAAACATTAGGTGACAACATGAATAAGCACTTCAAGGTTATTTAATCAGGATGAGGTGTAATTATAATAGAAAGGAAAATACATAACGGGGTAACCATATTAAAGTAACATTCAACCACCAGGGGCCCTATGTAGTTAGCTGCACAGCTTGCACACAAAGTCAAACAATGAGGGAAAATCTTCAAGTCCAACAGTAACTACATGTGGATGAAAGCTTGACACCAACATCAACCAAACAGTCATTGCTCACCGTCGACCAAAAAAAAAAGAAAAAGTATTTGAAGCCTAATCATCATCTGCCATGAATCTTAATTCCAAGACGAATCCAAAGAATTCTGAAATCCTCCACTGTTGTGACATCTATTGTACTTGTACCATTGTATGGGCATACAAAACTTTTAAAAACAACCCTATGTATGAGATTTATTGGAAGTTATAGATTTATAAATTTCCTTCGGAAAGAATTTTTATTTTCATTGTTTCACATCTCTATGTAGATGTATTGCTTTAAATGTAGAGTTTAGTGTTGTAGGCATGTTCAACAATGCATGTCACAAGAGTATCAATGTCTCGATGGTTGTATTTCTCATGTAATGATTCTCAAGTATGTAATGATGTTTATTCTATCATGTCCTAAATTTTCATCTCAAAATTGCAACATTTCTATAATGTTACCATAAAATTCATACTTTTTTTTATAGGAAAAAAAATTATTAACGAAATAGAAAAATCAAAAAAGACATACAAAGGGAACAAGGAATCCCCAGGATTATGCAAAAAGAGCAGAACCACATGAAACCCGACTCACTCAACACCTCAAAACAACCCTGTACTTATCTCCCATTTCCAAAGAAGGTCGCCCTGGGTCAACCCATCATATCCTTTGCACCTTCTAAGCCAAAAAACACTATAAACTCATTAGCTTATCTATAGACCTTCCAGGCCGGCTCTGCTTGCCCTTTGAAAACTCTATTGTTCCTCTCCAACCAAATTGCCCAACACACAGCCGCCAGAGCCAAGCGCCATACTCGTATGCCAAAGGCATTTAACACCCCATTTCTCCAACCTAATGGCAAACATCTAAGATCCGCAGGGACAAAGCATGTACTCCCAAATTCCTTCAAAATACCGCACCAAATTTACCAAGAGTAGGTGCAATGAATGAGAAGATGCCTAGCCGATTCCGCCTCATAATAACACAACAGACAAATACTAGGTAAATAGAAACCTTTCTTCCATAACGCATCCATTGTAGATATTTTCTCTAAAACTGCTGTCCACATGAAAAATTGGACCTTCGGAGGATATTTTCTCCACATGCCTCCATAACACATCCATTGTAGATATTTTCTACAGAACTGCTGTCCCTCAGTCTATTCACATGCCTATAACATGACTTGACAGAAAACTCATTTCCTTTACCCGGCTTCCACACCCGCATATCTTCCTGGCCAGGAATAATATGAGTAGCTTGCAGACAAACTAGTAACTCAATTACCAAATTCATACTTCTCACAATGTTCCCATAGATTTCTGTAAACTTCCACAAAAAAATTCCACTTCCATGGGGACTAAGTTTACACTGATACAGACCTTAAGAACCAGGGTCGCAACACAAATTTTTAAACAGAAACTTCTCATTGATTAAATTTCAAAGTGGTCGTTACCTCATACAATATTAATTTTAAAATGTAACTCTGCATCTTCTTACTTTTTGTAAAGAGTCCCCCCATTAAAGAAGCTTCAGTATAACATTCAAATAAATATGTGGAAACACAATTTAGTCTTTCAGAAACTTACTTGAGTTGTTCCTAGCTGGTGGCCGGTATTTTGGTTGTTTGGCACAACTCTTAACAGATTTGTGGTTCTTGCTAGCCTCCTAAAATGATAGAAATATATTGAGTACAACTATTCCAAACAAAGACATCATTGATTTACAAACCGAATTAAAAACAAAAATAAAGTTTAAACCTCTTACCAAGTTATCCATTTCCAGCTTTCTTTGCACACCTGCAACAATTTTCACAATTAGATGAAAAGTTGCAAAGTGACACTAACAAAGTAAATGGAATCAAAACGTTGAGAGTTCCCTCTTAACAAAACCAATCAGATGCATCTCCATATATATAAACCTCTAACTTCTTCACTAAAAACTAGTGTATAATAAACATTTTCTTCAAGTTAATTGACCATCAACCTTTTTTTGGGACATTTGCAAAGCATATTAATATTATAGACAATAACGATTTACACGAACCAGAGCTTCCTAACTGCCCCATAAAACAGCTGTTTTGCAAAAAAACAACCAAACCTGACTAATAATGATCTAGACAACCAAAATATCTCTCTTAATAAGATATCGTCCACTAATACTTCTAAATCTTTCATACAATTATATATTATCACACCCCACTCCACTCCTCACCCACCCACCCCCCACAAATAAAAGAAAGAGCCCTAGTAAATCTCGGGATTGCGGGTGGGGGTTCTAATCAGCAGTAGAATCACCAACAGTTGTAAACCAAGATGTCCAGATATTGCTCCTATAATAGATAGCTGTCTACCCAGCATGGAAGAGCCAGATTCACTAAGAACATGTAGATGTAAATCTACCCTGAATTACGTGTTTGTACTAATTATAATATGAGAAACCAAAGAAGCTAAGCAAGTCAATTCACCTGCTGTTAAAGAAGTATATGTTTTTGTAGATAAGAAGCTGCGTGTGGGCTTTGTACTATATACTGTTCCAGAATAACTTCCAGCACTCTTTTCCTCAAGAGGTCCCCTTAGTCCAACTACAAAAAAATTATCATAATTAAGTATCAAAGCAAGCTCATCAGCAGAAAAAACCAAAAAACTATTAAAAAGCACAAGGAAGAGGTAGGAGGGAGGACACAAACCAGATGGAGGGGTCCTAGGCACTGCAGCTCTTGCACGAAGGGATGGAGGAACATAAAAGCAACTCTGCCATATCAAAGCAAACACAGGCCCTTCTATGTCCATGAGAAAACAAGTGTTTCCTACCACTACTTAAAATCTAAGAAAAAGAATCATGCCCATTCCGCTGTGTTGTATTAGCTTGTAATACAATGTATCTATTGTATCAAGGAACCAGATGGTTACCTGAAAGAAAGGATGCTGAAGGGCCTCTCCTGCTGTCGGCCTCTTTCTGGGATCCCACGAACAAAGTGACTGCAAATTCCACAGGGAATGCTTTATAAGCACAAATCATGCTGACTTTAAAATTAAACAATGTTACAATGTTTATCCTGCTTCCAAATTAAGTACAACATATGAAACAACCAGTAACTTGGGAATGTCCTTGAGGACTTCCTTCAAACAAAAGGTGTGGAATCCAATGATTGAAAGGGTTCAAATAGATTGGCAGGTAGAAGTCAACTTGCTATCCAAATATGGGAAGGTGGCGTTGATCAAGGCATCCCTAATATGTATTCCTATCTATTTTAAGCAATTATATATCATCCCTTCCCAAGTGGCCAATAAATTGGAAAGGTTACAAAGGAAGATTTTATGGAAAGGTTGGGAAGGGGTGGCTAATCATCACCTAGTGGCTTAAGTGTGGATTAGCACTCCCAAAGCTAAAGGTGGATTGGGTTTGCGGCCTTTGGAGGATAGAATAAAGCTCTTTTATGTAAATGACTGGAGGATAGAGATGTATGGGGTCCAAGATGTTTGGGATTTGAAGGAGGTGAGGAGTTTGTATGTTAATAGTGTTTGGAAGGGGATCATGAAACTTTTTCAGTAACTTCTAGGAGGCATTAGTATGAGGTGGGAAATGGAATCAAAATTAGATTTTGGGATGACAGATGGCGAAGGGAGACACCTTTAAAAGAGCTTTCAACAGAGGTGTATGTATGGAAGCTAATCAAGATGCATTAATTGCGGATCATATCTCAAGGAACACAATGAGACAGCTGTGTGGCAACCAGTTTGGAGATCATCGGTGTTGGATTCAGAGTTTGTCTGTTATTAGCTTGTTGGAAAGATTGGAGATGTGTAAGCCTATGTTGAATCAAGAGGCTAGCAGGGTATGGTCTTCAGATTTAAATGGGAGCTTCTCACTTTCTCAGTGAAAGCTAGTTATGGCCTGTTAGAAGACTCCGAGTATAGAGCAAGCTTGGAAGGAGATATGGTACACCGCCCGGTACCCTTGACAATCCCATTCTTCCTTTGGAATGCAGCTCTTGAAAGATCTCAACAGTTGATACCCTAAGAAGAAAGGGTATAGTCCCCACCAACATATGTCAAACTATTTCTCATGTGTTGGTGCACTGCCCTTTTGCTTTAAAAGTATAGCCAAGGATGTTGCGAGCTTTTGGAATGCATTGAATGGTCCCTTCACATTTAGGCAGATTGCTTTCAGGTTGGAGATTGGCGGCATTCAATGCAAGAGGAAAGAAGATTTGGTGAATGGTGCCTGCTGCTGTTTATTGGTCGACTTGGAAGGTGTAAAATAATCATGTCTTCAATGATGCAGCTGAGCCAGCTAACCAAGTCCATAGAAGGCAAAGGATAAGATGTACTCTAGAGATATGTTACTGGTCGGGGTCCAGGAATGTGGAAAGGGGAATTTAACCTGGGACTAGGATGATGAAATTGGGTTGATATAGTTTTATGTGGTGGTTCATGATGGACCTGGGCCTTTTTCCCTTTTTTTGGTTTTTTGTGGGATGCCTCACCCCCTGTTTTTTTCTTATATTTTTGAAGAAAACTCTCATTAAAAAAAACTTTGTATGCAACCAATGATAAAATCCATGCAATAATGGGCTCGGGGTGAGGCTGAGGCATTATGGTGATGGAGGATGGAAGGAACCTTTGCTGTTTGATACGAGGGAAACCCTATCAGAACCAATTTGACAAGCTGACGATGATCAAGGCCTTGAAATCGTGCCGGTTGAACAGAAGATTCCACCTCTTAATGAAGTCTCTTTGTGGGTCATTAATCAGATGGAAGCGGTGAATACATTCTTGGGAGTTACTTTTGAGGGAGTGGAAAAGCAGGCAATTGCTCTATTTACGGCTCTTGAAAGAGAGATTTCGTCATCAGGGTCTGGTATGGAATGTCGCCACCTTCACCGTGAGATGCAATGCCTCAGGTCTGCATTCAAAGCTGGAAGGGGTAGCGCCAATAGGTGATAAAATGAGGGAAAGTCGATTGAGATGGTTTGGGCATGGGCAACAAAGAGCAATGACTGCACCAGTGAGGCGAAGTGAGACAATACAAGTTGAAGGGGCTAGAAGGACTAGAGGAAGGCCAAAATTG
>JAOXJP010211483.1:0-11868 GCA_025762735.1 Platanus orientalis
GAACACTGATGTAGAATGGACAACACAAACTTTCCTTGAACAAAGGGACTGACAGAAGTTAGCACACAAGAAGGTTAAAAAGTACTAATAGAAATCATGAGCCCCGACGACAGAATTGCATGAAATTTGCTGAACTAAAGGGAATCGTCGCAAAGATCAAAACTCATCGCTACGCCATGAGCATCGCCAGTTTTTGCACAAATTCCTTTGTTAAGGCCCTCAAATCAGCGTTTTTGTTATTTTTAGTAACTTTTCTTTTCGTTATAACTTTTATTTTAGGAGTCAAAACAATATCTCGTTTGTTTTGGGATGTATCTTAGAGACCGTAGGATTTGATTTTGTCATTATCTCAATTTTACTGTTTTTGGTAAAATTTTCCAAATTAGCCTAATTTCATGCCTAACGCTAAGTAGGGTTTCGTTCTCTATTTAAGACCATTGTAGCCCTCAGGGCAATTCAGTTTTTGATTAATAATATTTCAGAAAGAGTTTCCTCATCTTCTTTATTCTTATTAGATTATAAGGTTTACACACCAAAGGAGAATGACGATGTGTTCTTGCTATTCCGCTACGTCATTAACCAACTCTCACAAAACCATAAGGTGTTAGGAGATACATAAATTAATATACTTCAACACCCCCTCAGTAGGAACACTGTTCTCTCCCGAGAACACATTTGGGGAGCTAGGCACAGGTCCACACAACACGTACACACACACACACACAACACTACATCTGGGAAAATACTTCCACCAGGATTCGAACTCACGATCAAACCTGCTTTGATACCATGTTGACAGTAAATTAACCAACTCTCCCAAAACCATAAGGTGTTAGGAGATGCATAAATTAATATACTTCAACACCCAGTGAAAGAATATGTGTATGTATGTTGGGGGTATTTTAATCACACCGTATATGGTTGGTATATCATGCTTGGGATGTATAAGACTCATATACATAAAGTAACGTATGTAGAGAATAGGGAAGCTACATACGATTCTCTCATTCTCTCTCTTCTCCCTCTTTTCTTCCTATTCTCTCTCTTCTATTCTCTTCTTAGAACAGCACTTGAAATCACAAAGTCAAGTTGGTATCAAAACAAGGATCGAAGGGGGAAGAGTTGGAGTTCAACAGCTATTAACGTTAGCAAGCCTAGGGCTGACGTCAATAGCTGTACGGGTCGTACAGTGGAGGTAGGGTTTCACTCGTTTTTGGAAGACCTTGATTTTAGATAATTTTTGGTGATCACCTCATGAGCAAATAAGAAGATTTGAGGTTTTTTTAATGGTTTTTTGTGAATAATGACATATAGTCATGATTTGTAATTTTAGATATGCAAAAATTTTGAGCATGTTTTTTGGTGATTCTTTGGATCGATGTGGGTCGTTGTTATTGTAGAACCCTAAAAAAATTGGTTTTACAAAGTTTGGTGCTGGTTTGGAGTTGTGATGTGTTTCGTGGACCTCATATGCCGCCCCCCTTTAACGTTTGGTCGTGAATGCTTGTTTTGATCACTGTGGTGATCACAGGTGGTGTGGCTGCTGGGATAGCAAATTGTGGATGCCTGGGTGTCCCCTTAAAACCCAGAGAGTGAAATCGTGGGGGCCTGGGAGTTCATAGGTCTTGATCGTGAGGCTTCTCTATTAGTCCTGCTGTGAAAAACCCAAAGGGTGTTAGGAAAGCAGATCTAGTGTAGGCGCTGTCGGAAGAATGTATTGAGAACAGGAATCTACGTGTGAGTTCTTGCAATCTCGAAAAAAAAAAGAAAAAAGTTAGAAGAAGTAAACGAGTCTAACCAAGTTGTGGGTGACATTAGCAAAGACAACAACAGTAAAGGTGAAGTGTTGACGTTTTAGATGTCTGAAGATTCATCTCAAACCTATATTACAACTGTGAAATTTGATGGTAGCAACTATCTCACTTGGTCCACATCTTTATTGAACTACATCCTAGGAAAAGACAGGGAGGAATACTTGATAGGTGAGATGGAGGTCCCTCCACGTACATATCCTCATTATAGGAAGTAGAAGACTGAGAATGCAACTCTGATGGGTTGGTTGCTTAAATCAATGAAACCAGAGATAAGTGGTTATTTCTTATTTCTGGAAACAACACATCAAATATGGGATGCTTTGGCAAAGTCATACTCTGAGATGGTCACACTGCAAAAATATATGTGCTTAGGCAGAGAATTGCTTAGTTTAAGTAGGGAGATCAGCCACTTGCCATTTACTATTCTTCCTTACGGAAGATGTGGGATGAATTGGAACACTATACTACTTACAGTTCTGCATGTGTGAAGGACACCATTGAATACAAGAAACATGTTGAGAGCAGATAGATATCTGAGTTTCTCACTGGGTTGAATTCAGAGTATGAATAGATGCGGGTCCTTATTCTCGAAAAGGATCCTTTACCCTCATTAAATGAAGTATATGCCCATATTCATAGAGAAGAAAGACGTCGAGAAGTGATGAATTTGTTTCCCTCCTTTGAGAAATCAACACTGGTCTCTACATCAACTAGAGGTGGTCATGGTGGAAATACAAGTTGGGGCTGTGGTGGAAGATTTGGTTTTGTCTCTGATGATAGGGACCGCCTCAAGTGTGAACACTGTGGTTGGTCTAGGCATACAAAGGACCAGTGTTGGGATCTCTATGGGCGACCCCAAGATCTATCTCCACGTCCCTTCCAACGAGGTGGGTCTAGTAGTAGTAGGGGAGGAGGTCGTTTTGGTAGCAACCGACCCCACGCTCCTTCTGCAACTTCCACATCCATTGCTATGACACCTATAACTCTGGGTCCTGTGTCCTCTAGTCCTTATGATAGGGGTTTGTCTAGAGATGAGATTAAGGCCTTTAGACGTTTTGTTTCACAACTTGAGCATCCTTCTAGTGCTCCTACATCATCCTTCGAATATTCAGGTACTTCTGCATCCACCTTGTTTGCCTCTACCTCCAGCTCACAGGGCTCCTGGATTATAGATTTAGGGGCTTTTCACCATATGACTAGTATGTCGTCTCTCTTCACATCCTATAGCATTTGTTCTGGTAAGGACAAGGTCCGAATTGCAGATGGTTCTCTTCTGTAGCGGGATAGGGGAACATTTCTGTCACCCCCGATCTAAATTTGTCATTTGTGTTACATGTTCCTAATTTCACTCTAAATTTATTGTCTGTCAGTCATATCACAAAAAATCTTAATTGTTGTGTAATATTTTTTCTATCCCATTGTGTGTTTTAGGATATGGTGACGAAGAAGACAATTGGTTTGGGGCATGAGATGGATGGTTTATATGTTTTGGAGTCCAGTTTGCTAGTAGCTATTTCGGCAATAAAGAGAGATTTCACCGTTTCCAGATTAGATGGGTTACTCACTTGGCATTGTCGCTTGGGTCATTTATCTTTTTATTTGTTGAAAAAAATGTTCCCTTAGCTTTCTTCCTTGAAGTCTATTTTTTTTGTGAGTCATGTCAATTGGAAAAACATTGTAGGGATTTTTACCCATCCCATCAGCAATAATAATGAGTCCTATTCCTTTTTCACTTATGCACTTTGATGTTTGGGGGCCTCCCGACCAAACTTCTTATCTGGCTACCGATATTTTGTGACATTTGTGGACAATTATTCTTGTGTCACCTGGGTTTATTTGTTAAAAATAAGAGTGACGTATGTGCTGCATTTAAATCTTTTCATAGTATGGTGATTACCCAGTTTAACACTAAACTCCAGGTTCTGCGATCGGATAATGGCGGTGAATACCTCTCTCGTGACTTTTCCTCCTTTCTTGATACTTCCGGTATTATTCACCAGACTACCTGTCCGGGGACTCCTGAGTAAAATGGGGTCACCAAAAGAAAAAATGCCCACCTACTAGAGGTGTGCTATCATGTTTACAATGAATGTTCCTAATACTTTTTGGTCAGAATCCATTTAGATTGTAGCTTACCTCATCAACATAATACCTTCATGTGTTCTTTCTCACAAATCACCTCTTGAAATTTTATCCCTTGATTCATTTAAGTTCTCCCTACCACCCAAGACTTTTGGTTGTATTTGTTATGTTCATGTGTCTAAATCTGATCGTACCAAATTGGACCCCAAGGCACTCAAATATGTCTTTCTAGGTTATGGGGTGAATCAGAAAGGGTACAAGTGTTTTCATCCCCCTACTCGTCATCATTTTGTATCTCAAGATGTGACATTTTTTTGAATCTATTCCTTTTTTCTCCTCTCCTAGGACCTCCCTTCAGGGGGAGCAAAGTGTTGCTAATGGAGAGTTGCTTAGTCTTATTCCCCTTCAAATTCCTATTCTTGTTCCAGTTCCATCTTACCAGTTTGATAACCGAGGCAGTGATGGTTACAAGTGGGAGTGCACACAAGTGTATACGCGAAGGAAGAAATAAGGAGAACCTGAGAGCGTCTGTGATCTAACTTGAATTCTCATGACCCACTCTATGAGTCAACTTCTGCGCCAGTCCAGGAGCCGGGTAATGTCCATTCACCCATCCTTCCTCTAGCTGACCTTGATTTGCCCATTTCCCATAGAAAGGGTGTGAGAACTTGCACTCAATATCCTATATCAAACTTCATATCATTCATTATCCTCCCACTTTCGTCAGTTTTCTGTGGCTTTGTCTTCTATTTCTATTCCCCGCAGTGTACCTGAAGCATTTACACAACGAGAATGGAAGGATGCAATGGTTGAAGAAATGAAGGCGTCGGAAAAAAAATGCAACATGGGAATTAGTTGATCTTCCCAGTGGCAAGAAATTAGTTGGCTGTAAGTGGGTCTTCATAATCAAGTTTAAATCAGATGGATTTGTGGAATGATATAAGGCACGACTAGTAGCTAAAGGATATACTCAAACATTTGGTATTGACTATCAAGAGACATTCGCCCTGGTGGCCAAGATGAATTCTTAGAGTCCTTATCTCTATTGCAGCTAATCAGAATTGGCCACTCTTATAATTTAATGTGAAAAATGCCTTCCTACATGGAGACCTTGGGGAAGAAGTGTATATGGCAACACCACCTGGCTTTTGCCTGCCAAATGTTGAGGGAAAAGTTTGCAAATCAAAGAAAGCTTTGTATGGGCTGAAGCAATCTCCCTATGCGTGGTTTGAAGATTTCGATCAGTTTTGTTGCAATTTGGGTACAAACAAGCCCAAACAGATCCTACCATGTTTATCAAAAGATAGGGTGGGAAAATGACAGCTTTGATAGTATATGTGGATGACATTGTAGTCATTGGGAATGATGAAGCTGAAGTGAAAAGATTGAAAGACACCTTGACAACGGCATTTGAGATTAAGGTTCTTGGAAATTTGAAATACTTTCTTGGAATTGGGGTTTCCTAGGCAAAACAAGGCATCTTTCTCAAAGAAAGCATGTGTTAAGACTTGTTGAAAGAATCAGGCATGCAAGGCTGCAAACCGTGTGCTATGCCCATTGAGGTGAACCACAGATTGAAGGATGATGACAGTGAGAGACTTATTGATGCTGGGAGATTTCAAAGATTGGTGGGACGTCTCGTCTACTTATCTCATGCATCCAAATATCACGTATGTAGTAAGTGTTATCAGCTAATTCGTGCATGCACCACCTCAAGATCACATGGAAGCCACTTACCAGATTCTCAAATACTATCATTCCTAGTTATTGCAATGTCATCCACATATACTATCAAAGCTGTTATTTTTCCACTGATGCTGGTCACCATAGAATATAGGTCTACACTGATGCTGACTGGGCTGGATCCCTAACAGACCGGAGGTCTGCATCGGGTTACTGTTTACTCGTGGGGTCAATCTAGTTACTTGGCGAAGTAAGAAATAGAATGTGGTGGCACGATCAAGTGCTAAAGCGAAGTTTAGATCCATGGCCCGCGGAATTTGTGAATCACTTTGGTTGAAGTTATTACTTTCTGAAGTCAGATTCCCAATAAAGGGCCCTATGAATCTTTATCGTGACAACAAAGCAACAATAAACATTGCACATGATCCAAAACATGTGGAAGTTGATTGACACTTTATTAAAGACCATCTCAAGAAAGGCAACATATGCACTCCTTTTGTTCAGACTCATAATCAATTGGCCGATATTTTCACTAAGGGTCTTGGTGGAGCAAAGTATCTATTCTCTAGCTTGAGGGGGAGTGAAGGAATATGTGTATGTATGTTGGGGGTATTTTAGTCACACTGTATAGGGTTGGTATATCATACTTGGGATGTATAAGACTCAAATACATATATAAAGTAACATATGTAGAGAATAGGGAAGCTACATACGATTCTCTCATTCTCTCTCTTCTCCCTCTTCTCTTCTTATTCTCTCTTCTATTCTCTTCTCAGAACAGCACTAGAAGGAATACTAGAACACAAAGTCAAGTGGGCATGCTACAAAGAAGAAGACCATTCATGTTATTATCCCCCCATAGTGATCCTTATGCCAAAAGGATGGGGAATTGGTACAACATATATTTATGCATTTCTCTTTCACTTTCAAGGTATGGACCCATTTTATATCACTCATGGGCTGCTATTGGGTAATGCTGGAGATTCCAAATGTTTTTTTCATGGAAAATTTTTAGAGCTATTATAAGATCCACAAAGTTTGGGGCAATCTATTGCATGCCATTTTATGGAGAATATGGTGGGAGAGAAACAATAGAATATTCCTCGGCAAAGCTAGAAGTTGTGAGGAGGTGATCGAGGCCATTATAAAGGAGTTAGGTGGTTGGTTGAAGGCTTCTATGGAATTCAAAGACCTATTACTAGTAGATTTTTTAAGAGATTGGGTCACATAAATCTCATCCTTATTGGCCCCATCAAAATCTCCTCGTACTCTTTGTTGGAGGGAACCACCACAAGGTGCTTTAAAACTCAACTTTGATGGTGCAGCTAAAGGTAATCCCGGACCGGCTGGTTTTGGATGCGTGATCCATGACCACAATGGGGGTATTTGTAAAGTTCTATATGGGCTGTTGGACCATTGCAATTCCACAAGAGTTGAAACAATGGGTATGCTCATGGGGATTAGAGAACTCAAAAGATTGAGGGCTTTAGGGGCTTTAATTGAAGGTGACTCGGCTGTTGTAATTGGTTGGGGTCAAGAGAAGGGATGCAATTCGTGGGAGCTTTGGAGCTTGGTGTACGAAATTACTGAGATAGCTGTAGACATTGGTTGCTCATTCTCATATATTTTGCGGGAGCAAAATTCTATTGCTAATAGTTTAGCAAATTGGGGAGTGGGCCAACAATCTTTGTATTCCGAGTCATGTATTTCTTTCTAAATTGCTGGTCCTAACTTGTTATATCATTATGTTTCTTTTTCTCAATTAGGTTTTCGTTAATTATCAAAAAAGAAGAAGAAGAGGAGACAGATATCCAGTATCCTTATGGGAGAAATCTCTTAAATGGTTTGGACTTTGACTCAAAAGAGGAAGAGGAGGAAGATCTCAGATTAATAATCGAGTGATGCAAAAGTCCTAAATTGGCTGGAAAGGGCCTATCCTCTTTGGAGGCCTAAGCCCAAACCAATCGGAAAGGGCCTTGTAATTCCAAAGGAAAGATTTAGTGGATTGCTTGAAGAGCTTTAGGGTTGTTTCCAGAAAGTTTTAGGGTTAGTTTATTTGGGTTTATTTTATTTTAGGGTTGTTTTTAGGTTTATTTTGGGTTATCTTTTCAATGTAATCAGGCCTTAAAGGCCTTAGAATGACAATATGAATTTTTCTAGACTCTTTTTGTAATAAGGCATTATATGCTAGGGGTTTAGATGCAAATTATGGAGTTTTGATTGAAGTCAAATAGGTGTTAAAAAGGGGCTGATCGACAGCCTTAGTTTAGGAGTCATAACGAGTCTAAAAGTCTTGTGAGGTCAAGCATAAATAGCATAAGTCTTTAGGGTTGCAATCAGATTTGGATATGGGATAAAGGTTGGTGTTCATGAGTAGATGGGTACTCTCCTCTCTCCTCTCTCTCTTTCTCTCACCTACTCGACACATCTCTTTTTCTCTTTCTTTCTTAATTCTTGTGAGCTATCTTGCTGATTTCTGTAATTTCCTGCATTGTTATTACTTCTTTTAATTAAATAATCAACAAGATTCATCAAGAATCTCTCAATATTGAAATCTTGATTAGCTTCTTGACTTAAACCTGAAATCAGACTTAACCTCACCCTCTTTTCATCATTTCTCTTCAAAGACCCCCCTTGATCAATTCTTGAGGCCTAAATCTGAAACCCAGATTACTATCACCTTCCCCAAGGTTTTCTCCTCACCTAGATCCCTTCTTTATATGATTTCTCTTTTGGGTTTCGTTGTTACTTTAGTGTAATTTCCAACTTTCTATGTATTGGCTTCTTGAATTCTTTCTTTGATTTCACATTGTTCTTGAATTGTTTTCTCCCTTCAATTTTCTGGTTTCTTGAATAAACCCTACCAAAACTTTTCTATATAAAATCTTATCCAAAATTCGTTAAATTTGGAACTGTGGTACTTTATAGACCTAAGATTCACCCTGCAAAAGAGCAGAATTTTTTGATGCGTGACCAGGGTTATTTTGATCATTTTGCACATCTGCCCCAAATTTTCCAGAATTGAGCTTTTGATAGTTTCCTCTTTTAAATTATTGTTCTAGATTCTGTTTAAGGCCCACATCAGCAGGGAATCAATGCCAATCCTTTGGCAGCCTCGCATCATCGAGAGTCTCAGTGTCTGTCAACTTCTACTGTAGGAATATTTGCTTCTGACCATGCAGTGAGGATACAGGTTAACAAGGAGAAATACTGTCCTATAGATATGGAAACTCCTTTAGCTGACTTTCCAGAAAGAGATGGTATGGGGTTATTTTCCAAAGGAGTTTTGGAGCTGAGATCTCAAGGGGAAGAGATGGGGGAGGCTGACATGAAGAAGGCTACATTCAAAGATGCCTAAAAGGCCAAGTGCAGATGAGACAAATGTTAGATGTGAATGGAACTCATGTAATATGGGACAGTGCTTGAAGATCCATGGTGTTGTGATCCTCAAAATCTTTCTAGTTCTCGAAGGACATTGGAGGTTTGTCTCAAAATCAACTTAATGGAAAGACAGCATACTCAAGATTGTCGAAAATTCAGTGATGAGCTCTATCAGCTTCATCTGATTCCTAACTCCAGTGGTTTCGCACGGTGTCCAAGTTGATAATTCAACTTAGGTGGCAGCCAATCTCTCTGAAATCCTCAAAAGAAATTAATGGTGTCTGGTTCTAGCCATGTGGGACAATGCTGCAATTGCTCCTGAAATGGAAGAGTTGGGAATTCTCTCTCAACTGGTAGCACAACAACAAGAACAGCAAACTGCCTTATCCCAACTATTTGGGGCTCTCTCCATGGGTAACCAACTCGAATTAACCAGAAGGTGTTACTGAATCCTCTTTGGAATTTCTCATTATTCCAGTTCAGTCTAATTCCACTCGTTCTTTTTATTCTCCTATTACCTCTCCTATCATTATTCATTAATCTGTGCAGGTCTAAAATGTTGAGAGGGTAGACCTAAGTGAGAATGTTATTCGGAAGCATAATGTTAGGGGATCCAGTTCAGATCCAATCACGGGATGAGTAGCAATGCAGTGGATGGAGAAGACATATCCCCTTTGGAAGCCTAAACCAAGAACCAAAGGAGTTGTTAAAAAGAAGCCTTGCTGCCCTACCTTAATTTAGCCTTTATTTATATGTTTTAGGGTGTCTTTTAGTTGATTTTATACATGGGAAGGGTTATGTAACAAGGCTTATGCCAATGGGGGGAGTTAATTGTTATTTTTAGGAGTTTTTGGTATTTTTTAAAGTATTTTTTCATGCATTAAGAGGGATGACCATACAACCATTAGTTTAGGGTTGTTTTAGTCATTTAGTGATATTTTATTAATTAGGGTTTTTAAATAGGCCAATCGGCCATACCAATGTAATGAAGAAATTTTGGAATGAAATAGTTATTGAAGCTCACGGTTGGCGCTTGGTTTCTCTCTCCCACCTCTCACATAAAAAAGGTGAGTCTTCTTCCTCTCTTCTATCCTTTTTCTTTCTTCTTCTTTACTTCTCATACTAGCTCTTTTCTTCTTCTTCTTCTCCAATTTTTTGATCTCTCTTCCTCTTCTTCTTCTTCTTCCCCTTCTTTCTTGTTCTTTTCTTTAATCTTTAATCTATTATTGCTGTTTTCCATCAAATTCTACCTATTCTTATTGATTTCCATCAAGATTGCTCCAAGATTTTCAAAACCCAACCAAGAACCCACCATAACTAGTTGGCCAACTATCTTTACATCTTTTATTTTGTTTTCTTTCATGAAAACAACCTTAAACCCATCCCATGTCATGCGGTCTAGCAAACCCTTTGATTCCTAGATTTTAGGAACAAAAGGGATCAAAACCCAATTACCTTTAGTTGTGCGGCAGTTTTCTCTCTCTTCTTTCTTAATTTTTCTTGAATAGCCAAACCGTCTTTTTTTTCCCTTCACACAATTAGAATAGTGGGGTCCACTTTATTTCTCTCTCTCTTTCTTTTTCTCTTTCCTACGGCTACACATATTTCTCCCTTTTTTCTTTATTTTATTTCTTCTTTAATTAAAGTAGTCTTTTCTTCGTTCTTAATTCAAGAATTGTGTTCTTGATTTTCTTTAATTGTTTTCTTGATTTCTTGAATTATTTTATACAACTTACAGATTTCTTTAATTCAAGAATTCATTCTTTTGGCTTCTTTAAATTGTTATTGGCATGTCCCCTCGTACTTCCATCTTGTTGGTGCCTAATTCTTTGATATCCTACATCAAATTGGTATAAGAGCTAAACCCTAGAAGTTTAGGAAAATTTTAACATCTTCTTGTTCCATAAATTTTTTTTTCATAAGGAGAGTCCTCAAATTTTGGGGTTTCTCTAGAGGGCCCTAAAACCCTTTTGGGGTCATTTCCATTATTTTAGCGCTACCCTAAAATCCTTTGGGGTTTTTCTTGAGAGGGTTTTAACCCCCTAAAATTGCTGAGCAAGCTCTAAAATTGTTGTTTGTCTTCCCTAATCACCATGGTTCATACTGTGAATACCTTGTCTAGCATTGTGGATGAGTATGGTACATAAATTCAGGTCACTAAGAACGAGGTGTGACAACTTGGCAATACTACGAATGGTATACATGGTGATGTGAAGAGTACGTAGGAACAATTAATAGAGATTAAGAAAACTTTATCCATGTTTGCTGCTAAATTGCCCCCACAAGGAGCCCCTTAATCACCTAATCAGGATAGAGAAACTTCTAATGCAGCCCCTCATCTTCCACGGTAGTCACACAACATGCAAGGTGGTGAATCTTCACATTAATTCCAGCATAAGGTGGTTTATCCTAGAGGAGAGCATATGAAAAAATTTGATCAGCCTATGTGTGGATATTCTGAGAGATTCGAACATCCATATGGTGCTACCCAAGTTCAAAATGTCGGTGTTGGTGGAAATATCAGTCAGGCCAAAATAAGACATATATTGGAAATGTCGGAAATATTGAAAAGAAATATTGTAAAAATCGAGGAAACTTAAGAAGCATATTCTAATCTAACTACATATGCACAAGGAAACAAATAGATTCATTAGGAATGACCGAATAATAGCTTATTTTAGTGCACTTGTATTTTAATATTCTTTAAAAATACACATGCATACATAATGGTTGACAAAAATATGATTATCTAGCCGTATAAGCATATGGGAACAAGTAGATTATCTTCCTTTTATTCTTTCTTGTCTTCAACTTCTTCTTCTCCCTCTTTCTACTTTCTTTGAAATTTATCGTTTTTCATATAATTTTTTATCATAACAACACAATGTCAATATTAGGCAATAATACA
>JAOXJP010211494.1:0-11868 GCA_025762735.1 Platanus orientalis
TATATATATATAAACACACACACACACAAACGTGTGTGTGTGTGTGTGAAGATATGATATAATAAGCTTTATTTCTATATATTATTGGTGAGTCTAGTGTAACTTGGCTCAAGCTCATTTAGTAGCTCAATTGGAGGCTCAAGCTTAGCTCATGACAAGTTGAGCACCAAGTCAGACCAATTTACTTTGGTACATTGACAACCCTAACTAGTGTAGGCCATAGATTTGTATGCCATTTCCAACATACAGAATGGTACTATGGATGTTGCCAACCAGCATTTTTACCATTGGCACAATCCAATGATCTAAGCCTCTTAAAAAATTTATTGGAAGATTCATAATATAGGTAAAAGATATCAACATATACACTGCTTAATGGTGAGCGACTAATGACACCCCTAAAAACACTCACCACACACCTCTCTTTTTCTTGTTTTTTTTTTCTTTTATACCCCTCCCCTACCTAAAATATCCTCTCATATTTTCTCCTCACACATCCACCTCTCTCCTCTCTTGTGCTGGTGGCAACCCACCCCATCCCTGTCTCTTTGGCACCTCCCTTTTCCTCTTTCTTCCTCTCTCCTTCTCTCTCTAGCTTCTTTCTCTCTCCCTCCCCCTCTCTCTCTCTCTCTCTCTCTCTCTCTCTCTCTCTCTCTCTCTCTCTCTCTCTCTCTCTCTCCTTCTTCTTCCCCTATTTTATTTTTGGGCATTTGGATTCTGGATTGCACATCCATGCAGGTGCTCACCTGTTCGGACCTTCAAGTCCATGCAGGGGGCCCTATTCGGACCTATACCTCCGAGCGTTCAGAAAGAAAAAATCGAAAAGGGGGAGAAGAAGAGAGAGGAAGAGGAAGAGGAAGAGAGAGGAGAAGGAGGGAGAGGGGGAGAAAGAGAGAGAGAGACGTTGGAGAGGGAGAGAAAACTGCCAAAGAGAGAGAGATATGTTGGGGAGAGAGAGAGAGATGCAGGAGTGGGGAGAGAGAGGGAGGAGGGGCTAAAAAAAAGAAAAAAAAAAGGTGTGGTGAGTGGTTTTAGGGGTGTCATTAATCACTCCCTACCTAATGCTGCAAAATGAGATTGAACCTATGGCGTTCTTGTAGGAGAGGCAATGCAACAAACACCAGGTCAAGGTGTATTGGCAAGATAGGCAGTGATTGATACTTGAGTTGTTGAACATTGGAATAAAATGATTGTTCCCAAAGTTGAAACAATTATTATTATGGTAATCAGAGCTAAAACAAAATTAATATAGTAAGCTTAGAGAGTAAGGGGGTTTGGGAAGACCACTTAGCAGTAGCTTTGTTGCTTCATTGGGATTGGTTTTTATTTATTTATCTATTTATTTTTTAAGGGGTGTTTAAAGGCTGGTTTTGATTTGAGATGAAAGAAGAGAGCTTGAAGTGGCGCCTTGGTTCTCGTAGGCTTAGTAAATCTAAGAAAGTTGTGAGTTTGGGGTGGATTGTAATCATTCTGCCTAGAAAAGGTTACTGACTTTGAATATGTTTTGACACTTCATGATATCCCTCAGCTGAACCATTAGAATTTTTTTAGTTCTTCACTTGTCCAACAAAATCAGCCTAAAAAGAACATGAATTAGAGACTAACTTTATCATTTATACGTTTTGTTTCTTCCTCTCATATGATTTTTTCTAAAGGAAGTTTAGGCGCATCAGAGATCTGTTTGTTAGAATGCCAGAATCATGAAGAAAATATATTTTCTATATAATGAGGTCTGTTAAGCTACAGAAAATAAGTAGAGATCATCTCTTAAAGCAGGCAAGAAATGTGCCCCATTATTTATCAGGACCATCTAATTGATGAACCGAGCCACCTCTTGGCTGGGCATAGGTCTCAATTTACTCTATTACTTCTGATATTTTAGCTCTTTATTGGATTTGGACCCAGATCCAATTGGGGATCCATAGGGTTCTATATTTGACCCAAGATTCAAATGAATCAGGCCATGTAGCAGTTCTGGACTGGATTTTTGTTTGGATCTGCACTTGAAATTGTATCCGTATGTGTTGGGTTAATGTCTTGTATTCAACCTGAGATATAACCCAGGATGATGATCTGAAAAACCCAAAAATTACCCGAAAAGACCCGTTGTGTATCCGCTTTGGGGTCCGGATCCGACCCGCACAGATTAGGGTTTTGGGGTTTATATTTAGGGTTTTCTCGATTTCTATGTCGTCACACTATTCATTGTAATATCTGTTCTTCGATCATAGTGAAAGCTCTTCTCCATTTTTGCCCGTAACGTAGGCTTCAAAGCCGAACCACGTAAATCGTCTTGCTCTTGTGGTGTGATTACTTTTTGCTTTATTTTTTCTCTTCTTGTTTGTTGCATACGATCATAGATCTTGGTTTCCGCATAACAGTATGAAAGGGCTGGATATAGAATATTGAGTTCTTTGGTGTTTTTCCTTTCCGTTCTGGATCCAAAAAAATTTAGTTTAATCATAACTAACATTAATCCTACCTACATTTTAAAATGGGCCTCATTGAGATTCAAAACCAATAAAATTGGATACAGGCTCGATTGGATATCAATCGTAATCCGATCCATTTCATGTCCTAATAGCAGCAAATGACCTTAGGCTATGCTTGGTTGCTAGTTAAGTAATGGAAAATAAAGTAAAAGAATACGGATCTTCAAAAATCCAAATAGAGTGGCTGTTTGGTTGAAATTACAAAATGTTCATTGGAATATTGGCTTTCCATTTAAGGCTTTCCTAATACCTTGATGCTAGATTGGGTATCAATCGTAACCCAATCCGTTTCATGTCCTAATAGCAGCAAATGACCTTAGGCTATGCTTGGTTGCCAGTTAAGTAATGGAAAATAAAGTAAAAGAGTACGGATCTTCAAAAATCCAAATAGAGTGTCTGTTTGGTTGAAATTAGAAAATGTTCATTGGAATATTGGCTTTCCATTTAACGCTTTCCTAATACCTTGATTTCCTTTGGCAAAATCTGACCAAATTAATTAGATTTTGAAATGAAATATGCTGCACATTATGAAAGTAAAAAATATTTCCTTATATTTGTTTACTTTCTTACTGTATTCTAAATCAACCAAACAATTGTTGGAAAATACAATTTCACTCTATTCTACTTCACTTCACTTTACTCATTTTCATACAATTAACTTTACTTCACTTTCTTGCATTCTACTAGCAACCAACCAGAGCCTAACTGTATGTGTAGAACCTAGAGGAAAAGAAAGTGATGTAAAAAGGAAATGCTGGTTTTCAATGGGAATCCATTGTCCCTGTCCAGGACACCGGGGGATGTCATATAAAATAATATGATGAGGTGATGCATTTTTTTAATATGGAATATGTATGTCTTCCATACGGCGTTCTCTGGTATCCTGGACAGAACATTTATTTCATTTTCAATGAAT
This sequence comes from Platanus orientalis, assembly GCA_025762735.1. Classification (NCBI taxonomy): domain Eukaryota; kingdom Viridiplantae; phylum Streptophyta; class Magnoliopsida; order Proteales; family Platanaceae; genus Platanus; species Platanus orientalis. The sequence continues at coordinate 3,409 of JAOXJP010211494.1, forward strand.
GTTTGTCCAAATAAATAAATAAAACAAGAAAATCCTCTGCATTGGGAGTAGGGTGCACCCTCTCACAGGGGTGTGGGCCCATGCACTTTTTTGTGTGGGACTCACACCCTGTGAGAGAGCACACCTTGCTCCCGGTAAAGAGGATCAGGCCCCATAAATAAAATGGAAAGGATGTTCTGTCCAAGATGTACCTTTGCCCCGTCACACGAGGCTGGGATTAGGTTCGAATTAAGTTCAGAATGGCATTAGGGGGCTGACACATCAGTGCCGAAAAGTAACTTACACTTTTTGGGAGGCGCTTAACACTTTTCAGCGCTGATGTGTTCGCCCCCTGGTGCCATTCTAATACATCAGTACAGATTTCACTCGTACCTAATCTTTTCCACCTCACATGGAGGTGCACACCCCATGCACTTTTTGCGTGAAGCTTACACCTTCTTGTGAGGGGGTGAACAGTACATCCTTTCGGTAAATAAAAAGTATATAGCTAAGGAAACTCTAATGCCTGAGTTAGAGACATTAGAGGAAATCTGTTTGCCATTAAGAGCTCTAGCAAAAACGTGTTTGGCAACCCTCTTGCACTAGGTATTGTAATGCACATGTTGAAAAGATAGGAAAACCACCAACATTGGGCGCAAAGAAGTGGATTTTTTACTCTTTTTTTTCCCATGTGTTGCACAGTGCTTGACGCAAGAGGGTCATCAAGGACTTTTTTGCAAGAGGAAATCCTTTGCCATTAAGAGTTATTAAAGTAACTTCATTCTTTGGCATGTGAATCGCACAACATAGGCTAATGGTCTCAGATATTTGTATTAAAATATAGAAATGAAAGAAATGAGAAATTAATTACACAAGAATTGGATTATAAAACTTAAAAAATGAAAAATTAGCAAAATTTAAAGAAGAATTGAAAATGAGGGAAAATTGAATTTGGAATAAAATATAAATATCATGTGGAATGAAATTGTCAGCTATATCAAAAAAGTAGCAAAAGAGGTTTTTGGAAAATCTAAAAGGAAAGTACAACCATTTAAAGAAACTTAGTGGTGAAATGATAAAATCCAAGCAACCATTAGAGCTAAAAGATTTTGTTATAAGGATTACTAGAAGACTTTAAAAAATATATAAATGCTAAAAAAGAAACTAAGAAAGTCATAAGTGATGCTAAATTTAAGACATATAATGACCTTTATCATAAATTAGGTACTTTCTTAGAATAAGTGATAGGAAATGTAGACTTAAACAACATTAGAAGTATTAAAAGTGAAGATCAAAAAGTTTTAGTAAAAGACAAATAGATTAAAGAAAGGTGGAAGAGCTATTTTTAAAAATTATTAAATGAGGATCATTGTAGGGAATACTAATTTAGGATTCGGTAGAGTAAAAGAGATTAGAGATCATAAATATATTCGTATGATTAAAGTGTTGAAAGTTAAAGAAGTTGAGGATGATGAAGATAGGAAAGGTACTAGGACCAGATGGTATCCCAATTGAAGTTTGAAAAATATGGAAGACAATAGCTTATCATGGTTAATTAAGCTTTTTAACAAGATCATTAGAACTAAAAAAAATGTCAAATGGATAATGAAATAGTGTTGTGGTCCCTATCTACAAGAACAAGGGGAATATTCAAAATTGCACCAATTATCCTAAAATCAAGCTTATGAATCATATAAAGAAACTATGGGAGAAAGTGATTGAGCATCGACTAGGATGTGAAAATAGTGTTTGTAAACCCGTTTGAATTTATCAATGGGAGATCAACAATTGAAACTATTTTCCTACTTCAATGAATGATAGAAAAGTAAAGAGAAGAAAAAAGATTTTCACTTGGTCTTTATTGGCCTAGAAAAGGCATATGATAGAGTATCAAGAGATATCATTTGGTATGTTTATGATAATAAATGGATTAGATATATTGACCTAGTTAAGGATATGTATGATGGAGCGATAACTAAAGTTAAGTCATTCAGGAGGGAGACAAGTGAAATTGTGATCACAGTAGACTTGTACCAGGGCCAATGTTGATTCCGTACATTTTTGCCTTAGTTATGGGTGAGTTAACTAGGCGTATACAGAACGAGGTGCCATGGTGTATATTGTTTGTTAATGATGTGTTGATTGATGAAACTAGAAAGGGGGTAAATGTCAAGTTATAACTATGAAGGAATGTTTTAGAAACAAATGGTTTTAGGATAAGCCAGACTTAAACGAAATATATGAAATGCAAATTTAGTCAAAATAAGAGTAGAAATGAGTGAATAGTAGGAATTGATAACCAAGAGATACCTTAGAGTGACCATTTTCGTTATCTTGGTTCAATCATGCACAAAGGAGATATTATAGATGATGTTACCCATATAATTAGAGTGAGATGATGAAGTGGAGAGGTGTTTCTATAGTGCTGTGTGATAAAAGAATACCATTAAAATTGACGATTTTTTTTTATAAGATCGGCCATGCTTTATGGAGCATAATGTTGAGCAGCCAAGAAACAAATTGTACAAAAAATGAGTATGGCTGAAATGAGAATGTTGACATCAATGAGTAACAAGACTAGAAATGATAGAATCAGGAATGAATCCATTCGCAGGAGCTTAGATATAATACCAATAGGTGATAAAATGAGGGACTGAGACAATGCAAGTTGGAAGTAGGACACGAGGACAACCAAAATTGACCTTAGTTGTAGTAAGAAGAGACATGGCTGCTTGTAATTTAACAGTAGATATGACCCTGAATAAAATGAAATGGTAGAACAGGATTCATGTAGTCGACCCTAAATAGTTGGGATAAAGCTATTTGTTGTTGCAATTTTTAGCATGTGCAATGCAAGGCATCGCCTATCGAATGGTCTTTTGGTATTAACGCTTTGTAGGTTTATAGTTTAGATCAACCAGAATAAGGAGATGCACATCAAGGGTACAATAGATAACTTGCAGTACATTGACCAAGAAACCACATCATTTGTAAGAAAATGTAATGTCAGCAGGCAGGGAATTGAACTGTTGAATCAACTGAACTACCAACTTATTGACAGGATACACTGATGCTCAATGAGAATTTTCTATTCCTTGTCTCAACATCATTATGTTGGAATCTTTAATCTCAACCCACAAGAGCCAGAGTCTTGCTGTAGAGCCTCAGTACTCCTATCAGTCCCATTGACAGAAAGTTCCAACCCAATATTTTGACCCAAGGACAACCTCAGGAGATCATCAAAGCATTAGGCCTTTGCTAGCTGAAAAGTAGAAAAATCAAGGCACCTAACCCACATGCTCCGAGAGATACAGACTGCTGTCTTTACAAAAATAGGCATGTTATTGAGAAACTAACAATTATTTTTCCACTGAATTGAGTGATGTTACAAAACAAGATCTAAGAAACATACACCCGAAAAAATCCGGCCCTTGGGACTCCCGAAAGAAGAGATGGGCAGCAATAGAAGTTTGGTTTTATGAGACCTTTTATGATGTTGGAGAAGATAAGATAATCACCAAGAAACAATAAATAACTTAGTAACGGAGCAAGTAGGTCCTGCGCCTGAACCAGTTGTAGTCGGGCAAACCCTGAATAGGTCCCATGGCAGCAATCGCAATGTCCTGCAGAGACCCCACAAAGATCAACAAAAGCAGAGACAAAGGAGGGCTCACTTGATCAATGACACAGAAAGCACGAAAAAATTTAAACACCTACTGCATTGTCTGCACACTAATATGTGACATGGTCCTTACCCTGTCAAATATAAATCTGTTTGCGACCCGTTTGATGGTGCTTGCGTCCACCGCATCGATCCTTGCAAACAGTTCAGCAAATGGGATTCTCCGGCCATATGTAAGTAGCTGCACACAAGCAGATTAAGTTGAAGAGGCCAATTTACATTACATCAATACAAGGTGTTGCTATTTTACCAATAAAAAAGGGTGTTGCTAGTAATTGTGGAGTTAACATGGGGAGACACCCCCACCACCATCATGGATGATGGAAACCATATTCACCCATCTATATGGAGCATCAAAACATGATACCTAACCAACCAACCAACCACCAACCTCTCAATGATCTACAAAATTGTTCACTAATTTGATGGTTAGAATGATATAACCCATGTTATTATTGCACTACTATGGCTAGTAAAGATAATTCAAAAAGTGCCTTGTCTATCAGACCATCTACCCATTGAGCAGATATGCCAATCAAAAGGCCCCTTGTGCATGATGTCCAGTTGTGCTCTTTGCTCCCTCTTGTTCTTAAGCAATGCTATTTCACTTTGGAAAGGAGAAAAATATACCTGGCGGCCAATATCTTCAGCAACAGGACTCGTTCCATCGATATGAAGTAGCAGAGAAGATTTCAACTGTAAAACAACACATTCGTAATCATAAGTGGTTACAACCAGCAAAAAACCTTAAATAAGGTATTTCATTACAGAGAAACAAGGAAAAGATCAAGGTTTTCCTGGTCAGGGGAACAAAAGAAAGACAAACAGGGACAAGAAAACCCCCCTCCAAAAAAAAAAAAAAACTTCCAAAAACAACATTTTTTTAATAAATAAAGATTTATGGAAATGCAAAATAGGGCACAAGTACACAGTGCTCCAGGCGAAACCCCTAACTGAACATCAGCGTTTCCCACTAAAAAATCCACATATGATACATGACCTTGTTAAACATGGGGAGGTGAGAGAATGGGAATTCCTCTTGGATGTTAAGCTCCAAGCCCGATCTGACTTTGTGCATGGGCAGCATAGCATCCTCAAAGACATGGGAATTCCTCTTGGACCAGACGGACCAACAGACTAAATGTGGAATGCATTGCCAAGTGGTCCTTTTAAGAGGCAACAAATCCCTGACTTCCGACTCCCACAAACAAAAAGGAGTCCCACATGCAAGCCACAACCGGGCAGTGAATGAACAAGTGATTCACCATCTTTAACTCCCACAAACAACATTATATCCCACTTCATGCTTCATCAAAATCATTCCTAATGGAACACCAAACAATGAACAAACAGATAATCCATTGTTCCCTCCTCCAATAAGCACAAAGGACATCTACTCGCCAAACACACCTCTTCCCTTTAATTGATTCAGAGTGAGAATTTTGTCCAGAGAGCATTCCAAAGGGACAAAAAAAAGAAGACAACTTTAAGGGGATACCTAAATTCCACACAACCTAAAGGGAAAGGAAATCCCAGATGTGCTATCCAGGGCTCTATAGAAAGATTTGACCATAAACCTACCTTTCCTGTCTTTGGTTCAAGACCAACTATCCTTTAGCCAATGATTTGAGTGAAACTCAATCAACCAACTTTAGAGACAAGAACTCCTCCAACTCCCAATCATTGAGGCTTCTTCTCGTTGTGGGACACCAAACTCGCCAATTACTACAGGAGACAAAACACGATTTCTACTAAAAGCAGCATTTAAGGGGTCATCGCCACACAATCTATCCTCCCAAAACTTAATCTCATCTCCAAACCTAATCGCGAACTTAATGAATTTACAAAAAATTTCCTTCACTTTCACAACAGATTTCTACAGCCCTGACCCATGCCCACACTGCACCTCATTGGGGTCTTAAACTGAATCCAAGGTATACTTTGCCACCACCATTCTCTTTCATAAGCTCTCCCTCCCTACCCTAAAATGCCACGACCATCTGCCACATAAAGCCAAAGAATGAAGCCTCAATGATCTCTAACCCCCAAAACCCCTGTCCTCCAACAGGCAACGCAAAGTTTTCCAGTCCACCAGCTGAAACTTCCTAGCCTAGGCTCTATGATTCCATGGGATATTCCTAAACAAACTTTCCCACTTAAGAGAAATTGAGGTCGGAATCATAGTTTTGAGAACCAGACTGGCCATCGAACCAGTAAAGTGGATGGTTCGGGTTCAACCATCGGTTTGCATGGTCTAACTGCGGTTCGCTTCAAACATAGTAAAATGTAATAAAATAACCAAAAAAAATGACAATTCATAAAGCATTAGAAAGCTTAGTAAAAAAAAAAGAAATGTAAATAATAATAATAGTAATAATAACACTTGAGATTAACACATAATAAAGCTAAAAATAATAATAACACATAAAAAACTAATAAAATGACTAAAATATGCTTAATGCCTAGTCAAGAGATAAGTAGCATAATTAAAATAAGAGACAAAGGACATGATCATATTATAAAGCAAAACTACACCAAGATATAATCATGGAATCACACAATCTAAGAGAAATAGAATAATCACACATAAACCGGTTGTGGCTTTCAAGTTACAACCAGCACATCACATATGAGTAATGAATATTTTTAGTTGCAAGAGCCAAAGACATAAACAAATTAGCAATATTCATTACTCTAACCTCACAATATGGAAAGTGGGAATGGAATTTGGAAAGACACATCTCTATTTTTTTTCCTTAGTTAACTAAAAAAATGGTTGGTTTTATTAGAACCAGGTTCATAAAAAATCAGCTGGTCTTGACCGGTTTGCTGGTTATATGCATTTTTTACATATTACAGTTTTAAGCTTCTATAGAACCATTTAGGGTGCTGGTTCCATTCAAAGCGGGTTGGATCGTCCGGTTTGGTCCAGTTCTCAAAACTATGGTCGGAATCATAAAAAGCAACAAAAAAATCGACATGCTAGCGAAGGTACTCTTAATGAGGGCAAGCCAACCGCCTTTGAAAGCAATGAAGCTTTCCAAGAATCCATCCTTCAAACTACATTTTCCACCACCGATTCCCACAAAACTTTCACTTTGAACTTCAACCCTAAAGAAGACTAAGGTAAGAAGGAACTTTCCTATTTTAAAACCATACACCATCACTAAATTTCTAAGGTTATGCACTTCCCCATGCCGATGATATCACTTTTAACCAAATTACCTTGAAATCCAAAACTGCCACCAAACCTCTCAAGAGGCACCAAAAGAAACCTAATTCACAAAATAGGTGTTGCAGAAAATGATAAGTCATCTGCAAATTAGAAATGGGAAATCCTCACACCCTTGTTACCCACCTCAAAACCTACCAAGAATCAATTTTTTCTCTTTTAAACATTCGACTAAAGGCTTCCATCACCATAACAAAAAGGAAGGGAAAAAGAGAATAGCCTTGTCTTAGAACCCTAAAGCTCCTAATATAACCGACCAGACTCCTGCTAACCAACATCTGACCCATAGCACACCAAACTTTCGCAATAACCTTGCACACACTACCCAAAACAATAATTGAGTGAAAGTCATTCAACTCCTCAGCAGCTCTCTTTTTAAGGATCAGGATGATGAAGCTACTGTTAAATTTCTTATTAAAGGATCCATGCCAGACAAAATTCCTCCACTAGCTTCATAAAGTCATCTTTCAAAAACGGCCAACATTTTTAATAGAAGGAAATTGAAAATCTGTCAAAAGCAGGAAATTTATCACCTCTCATTCCTTTTATTATCCGTAGTCCTGAAACGGTCTTTCTAAAGCCTCTCTTTCCAAATCCAATATGCTATTAAAATCAAACAATCCAATTTGGGTATGATAGAGTGACTCTCTTTGTACAACAAGTCATAGAACTTAACAATCTCCATCTGATATCCCCATGGTTTTGGATCCACTAACCTTCGAACTTAAGGATAGAATGCTATTTTCCTTCTTCCTCACACTCTTCGTTTTTTGAAAGATTTAGTATACCTATCCCTTTCTTTTAAACACCTAATTTCCTATCTGTGTATTCAATAAGTGTCCTCCTTAGAAACCAACAATTGGAAGTCCCTTCTCAATTCATCTCTCGTTGTCCTTTCGCCAACTTGGACGGGTCTCAGCTTATCCAACTCACTAATCTAACCCAGACACTTCTCTTTCTTAACTTTTATAGAACAAAATGCTACCTTATGCCATGATTTGAACCTAGGTTTCAGAGCTTTAGTTTCAGACACTAGGAGACCCCTGAAGTGTTGCCTTTCCAAGCTTGCACAGCAACCTTGAGAAAATCAAAAGCTTGATACCAGATCTCCCCAAACCCAAACGTAATCAACCACCATCATCCCTCAAGTGGATTGGACTTTGGAGGCAGGTTTGCAGCCCAAAAGAAATACGAACCGGATATTGGCATATCTGTATTTGGTTCATTTATAAATGGATAGTTTTTAAATGAACGAATATTTAATCAAATTGGATACACATGGGTTTATATTCGTATCCGTTAAGTTAGTTGAATATCTAATACGAAGACGAATTTATCTGATTACAAAAATTCATTAAGTTAGGTTAATATATTCGTATCTGTCAAGTTATGCAATGGGTTATGGTTAATGTTAAAAGTATTTATATATTCTACTATATTGTAACATAACCTACAGTATTATAATATGAATACTAATTAATAACCAGTCATTAGGTATAAAACATAAAATATATAATACATAAAATTATATATATATATATATATATATATATATATATATATATAT
>JAOXJP010211505.1:0-25814 GCA_025762735.1 Platanus orientalis
TCTATTTAAAGCATTGTAGCCTTCAAGGCAATTCAGTTTTTAATTAATAAAAGTTTCAGAACGAGTTTCTCTTCCTTGGTGAAGTTTAGGGTTTTCCCAACAAAGGAGAGTGACGTGTTCTTTTCCTTGCTATTCCGCTGCGTCATGATGATAGAGGAAGAATTTGACAAATAACAAACTTTGATCCAACCCCTCCATTTGGTGCCAAATCCAATCCTTCTTTGCAAATATTCCAACTAACATGATCGTAGTATGCCTTCTCCATACAGATCTCGCAAACGAGACCCGGTTCCCCGTACTCGAGTCTTGAGTCAATGCACTCGTGGGCTACCAACACAGCATAGAGAATTTGGCAGTCTTGAATAAAAGCGCTTTGGGACAGGGAGATAATTTGCCGTAGGATTTCTTTCGAGTCTGAAAGCTAGGACTTTTACCACGACCTCATGAGTGCTACCACCAAACTTCCAATAAATAACAGATCATTATTAATATATGACAAAACCTCATAACTCAAACTAACTTAACACCTTTAGTGGACCTGACCAAGATTGTACTACTAAATAAGTTAAAATATAGAAACTGATTTACATAATTCACTAAAACTCTATTCTAACTTGATGAGATTTTAACCATGGGCTATTTGGGATTGGGTGAAACCTGTCCCAAAGTCAGGTGAAATGGTCTTATTTGATTGGGGGTTCCATTGAAAACTCCTTTCTTTCTGTTGATGGTTCGTAGTCTGACTGTGGGGCCTCCAATTTTTCCATTTCACCAAACACCATGTCATGAGTGACTCAGTCAACTTTGCTCCAGATAATATTATAAAGTCAGATTGGGGTTTCAAGAAAACTGAAGGTGGAGCTTGAGATACTGTTTTGCAGATCTGTATCATTAGTAATTAGTACCCCGTCCAATTTTAACTAGCCTGACACATTCCTTTCATTGGGGATGTAGTCAGTAGTCATTCTACTTTCCTAGCTGGTGTTCATCTTACCTATCCTAATTTTTCTTTTTTTGGATCTCCAAATATCTCAATCAGTCTTAAGAATCTGTACTTGAAATTATTATTATTTTTTCTCTCTGTTACTGTTCTACCTCGTTTATGTATTTCTCTGATAAACATAATTTCCTTTTTCCAGTTGACCACTTGGTCCACCTATGATAACACTTAGCCCATAGTTACAGGGAAGCTTGTTATAAGGTGTGAAGCTCGCTTCCTAGGAAGTTCGTTTGGGAAGCTAATTCCATTGCGCTTCCCCAAATGCTGAGAAGCGCATTTCTCATGCTTGGGAAGTGTGGTGAGGTGAGTGGAAGCCATAGGAACAAGGAATAGAAATGTTTGGAAAATAGACTAAGAAGTGATCCAAGAAACAATATTTTTTTTTGGCTAATTATCTAAGAAAAATATTGTATTTTATTTAATGTAAATCCTATGGTGTTAGCATTGAAAAAAAATATTATTTTTGATATTTAGTAATGATTTTGTAGGAAAAAAGATTTAGTATTGATTTTATTGTTTATATTATTTTATTCTAATCCAATACAAAAGATTCAAATTTGATGGTTTTTATAAAAGGTCTTATATAGTCTGACTCTAAGATGTAAGCCATCTACAGAAAATCTTATGTTTGGTAAAATATAAGGTATGGCTAGCCATACTAATAACAAGTGGTTTCCATATTGATCTATATGTAATGATTCTTGGTTGCTTATATAGCATAGCTTTTAGGGTTTGTAGTACTTTCTTAAATTTATTCACTTTAGTGCATTATAGTTGAAATTATTGATTGTAACTTGTAGTTTTTCACTTTATTATTGTTTTTTTGCTTTTCGCTTCCCAAGGACTTATTGAGCCCTGCTTCCTGATTCTTGCTTTCGCATCGCTTCCTGTTTTCTCTTCTCACTCTGGTAATTAGGGTTTAGCGTAACCAGGACACTCCCTCATCATCAAGAAATAAAGATTTCAAATAACCTCTTCCTTGTTTTAAATTTTTAATGCAACTCCCCTATCACCAGCTTCCTACGACATTGAACCTATTTGCATGTTGCCATTGTCTTCTTCCCCGTCCTAAAAAGTGGGTGGAACAGTGTGTATTGTTTCGAAGATTGCTAGTTGTAGGTTCAAGGTTGGTACTTTTAGGTTCAGGTTTCTAGCTGCTATTTCATGATATAGGTTTCGAGTTCAGGGTGGTGACAACTGGTTTACAGTAGGATGGTCATTTCATATCCAGGTTATGTTGTCATGGTTGGTAGGTGGTCTTCATGTTGATTTCATGAGTGGTTTCATATTCATGGTTGGGGAAAAAATTAGGTGAAAATGAATTTCGTAAGAACTGTGCAAACGGCATCAGGGTGTGGACACATCAGTGCCAAAAGTGATAAGTGCCCCCCAAAAAGTGTAAATCACTTTTCGGTACTGATGCATCAGCCTCTCTGGTGCCGTTTGCACAGTTCTCACGAAATTCATTTGCACATAATCCAAGCCCTCATGGTTGGCTGGTAGTTTCTTGGCAACCTTCATGTCTGAATGTTAAAATTTTGTGTTATTTTACACTTATAAGCTACATTTTGTGTTCAGTCAGTTGCAGCTTGAAGACTAATTGAGTAGTTCAAATTTACTATTCATGTTCTCATCCTTATAATTGTTATTCTTTTATTTATTTATTTAATATGTCTAGGCTAGCCTATTCTCACTGAACATCTGTCTTTTCTTATTCATTATAGATACAATACAATTTAAGAATGTGACTACTACATGAGTGCTTCTTGATTTAACTTAGATGAAGTCCTCTTTGGTGTTAATTTTTCCATGGAACATCCATCACTAAGAGAAAGGATTGGTTTTTCATAGGTTGATGTTGCAATTATTGAAGTTGGTCTGGGGGGGAAGCGGGACTCAACAAATGTGGTATGTATCTCTTCCCGTGTGATCAACTAGATTAATGGCTGTGTTTTTTTCTTCTTTTTTTAACATCATGACATTATAATTTAATCAAATCTATATTAAAGTAAAGAGTTCTTTTTGTTCAACTCTTTAGCTTTCTTTGATAGAATAAGGCCATTGCACTAGTGTATGGACTTTGTTGTCATGGAACTGGGTGGTAAACTTGTGCAGATCAAAGAGCCTGTTGTTTGTGGTATTTCATCTTTAGGAATGGATCATATGGAAGTGTTGGGTATGCCCTTTCTCTTTCAAAATTCTAATCTTGTCAGTTGATGTTTTCTGCTTTAGTTGATGATGGGATTTCTTAGTTCATTTCTTATACCTAAATGATCTATCATTATGGGTGTTTCTTTAAGCATTTACCAATGTCAATTTTCTTTTGCTTTCATTTTCTATAATTTCTCAATAGGTCCATTTGGGTAGTTAGCATGAAAATGGATGCCGGTATGGATAATGCAAAGAAGGAAAAAGAAAAGAAAATATAAGAGTATATTTTTTTCAGTGTAGTTTGGTTCTCAAGAAAAAGAACCGACAAAGTAACTAAGAGTCCATTTTGGTGTTTCCATATTGTAAACATTTATGAGAAAGTTTGATAGAATCAAATTTTGTGGGGACCACATGCATTGACATAGTCGGAACTAACCAGATCCTGAAAATCTGGGCCTGCTTTTGAACATCACACGGTCTTAATTTATACTCGAAATCGTGGGTCCCAGTTATTTACCTTGTTGCTTCACTTTCAAATTTCTCAATAAAAATTACATTTTCCTAGAAAGTTATACGGGGATTGAGACTAAAAATTTGTCCCATGGAAGGGAGTGATTATTTCGGAGAAAATGTCAACAAAACATTTTGAAAACACACTTGGATTATTTTGACAAAGTGACACTATATCAAGAAAATGAATAATATTGGGCCATTCTCTCTCTAATCAAATGAAGCCAACAAGTTTTGCCCATTGGACTTAGTTCTAAGAAAAAGTGGAGGAGTCTGTGCATTTCACTGGGATATTTTATGAAACCAGTTAACTATGTGCAGGAGACACCCTTGCAAAAATCGCATCACACAAGGCTGGAATTTTCAAGGTAAAAAGCTTATCAGTGTAACTACAAAGTAGCACGTATATCTCTTTAGTAATGAATTATTTATTAGAATAATTCTGTTTTGTTATCCGACTAGGCAGTCTTCATTTTCAAGTATTTTCTGAAATGGGTTACCTGCTTCTGAAGCCTCAAATCCCTGCATTTACGGTACTTCAACCTTCAGAAGCTATGGAAGTTCTTCAGGGAAAGGCCTCCGAATTGATGGTCAGTTCATCTGCCTGAGTTTCTATATGCAAAAGACTTCTTTAGCATGCTTCCGGCATGAATATTTTCTTTATTTTTTTTTTCAGAATTAAAATTTATGGATTGGTATAAGTATCATTGTTTCCTATGACATGACCAACCTATTCATAACTGAGATGGAAAAACGCTTCAGCCCCACTGTTAGTAGAGGAAAAATGAGTGTTGGTCTCATAATTCATAAGTCCTAAGTAGTGGACCTGCTAGATTTTGGGAGAATAAGACCCCAAAAAAATGAAGGTAAAAAGAACATTAGTTGAAGTTCGTTTGTTCCAATAGATTGATTGTTTTTTAATTTATCATTAAAGATAAATAAGAATTAAGTAATATAAGGGCCATAAGGGTTATACATGAAGAGCAGCCATCGCTTCAAACAAAACTAAAATAACTTCCATTTATACGTTTCTTCATTTCTTTCCATGTAAATATTGGACACATGACGCATCCTAAAAGAAGGAAAATTAGGTCAAGACCTGACTTCTGGGGCCGTTTAAAAAATAATCCAAATCAGTTGGAATTTCAGCATAAAGGATATCCATTGCTTAATGGGTCCTCAGTGTCATTGCCATACGTGCACTCCTACATCCAGTAGTACATTTTATTTCTGTTTTTTTTTTAAGACTCTTGTTATTCATGAGAGAGAGAGAGAGAGAGAGAGAGAGAGAGAGAGAGTAATGCAGGGGAGTAGGGAGAAAGTACCTTCTGTATGGGTTTAACAGAAGCTAAAACAAACCTTAAAAGCTGAAATTTCTGGCTAGGGGCAAATCTGTAAATTACGGAGTGTGAAATCACCTGAATACCCCTGGTCGTGTGTCAGAATTTTCTGAAAATTGAAAGGGGAATTCTGGCTTATAAATGGATCCTAGGTTTAAAATTTCATCAATTTCTGATGAGATTTTGTGGGTCAAATCATAAAAATAGCCGTCCTTTGAATACTTTAATGGCAGAAAATCTTATAAATCAGATGATAAATCATCTAATTAATATTAGAAATTAAAGGGATTTTGCACAGAAATTGAGGGGTTTTAGAGGGGATACTTAAGGGAGCAAAACCCTTTAGAGAAACCAAAAGAAAAGAACCATTGTTGGGTGGTGATTTCTGATTAATGTAAACCCCAATTTTCTGGTTGAGGGAACATCAAAATCAAGTAATGTAATTACGAATAGAGCAGAAATTTAATAGATGTCAGTTACAAGGGTTTGAAGGATCAAAAGATAAAGACGGTAGGGATCAAACCTGATTTAATGGAGCTAATAATTCTCCCCTGATAGTAGACACAAATTGGACTGCAATTCTGCTAAAAAAATCTAGTATTACTCTTCTCTTGTGCTTGATTTCTTGGGAGATATAATACCCAGAAAATTATGGTATGGGAAAGTGTTACAGGGAATAAAGAAGATGTAGGAGAAGAAGATTGAAGGAGAATAAGAATAACGGAGGAAGGAGGAGAAGAAGAATGAAGAGAAAAGGGGAGGTAGGTGGTGTCAAGTAGAGGGGATAAGAGGGAGAGGAAGACAGAAGCTTACAGCTATCCCTAGAGAAGAGGGAAAGATAGAAGGGGTAGAGGTCCACCACCACAATTCAAAATAAAATTCTTAACTTCATTGATATGTTGATGGGGGGAGGGGGGAGCCTTTTTATATGCTTTCGAACAAAATAAAATAGAAAACATCCTAAATTAGAAACTTTTTAAGAATCTAAACTTATGACACAACTTTCCTAAACCTAAGACTTGTTAAAGAAGACTTTCTAAAAACATAACTAGGTAAAAACTTGGCAATTTCTAACCACCTAAGAGGAGTGGTTGACAACCCATGTTGACTTGATGTCCACTAATATTAAAGGACAAAAGAACATGGCTGTTGACCAGCCCTCTCTTTACTTCCTAACCCTTGGCTTTTAGTCTTTATTACATAGACTTACCCTACTCTAAAATTCAGAAAACCCCCTTTGGCATTCATGCCTTATTATATAATCCCATACATCTATAGACCCCCATGGCTAGCTCTTCTTTGGGTACTTGAATTTGGTCTTGAGCCTCCAGATTGAATACATCTTCTCCATCGATCTTAGTGCTACTGCATTGGAGAGAGAGAGAGACACACATCTACTAGATTAAGCTCGGAGTCATGCTCATCTGATAAGTGGTTATTCTATTAAAAGGTATTCCATCAAGAGGAAGAAAGCAAAGCAAACAATGTAAATAAGAAGAAAAATCCAGCAAAGAGAATTGGAAATTTTCATAATTGAATTATATGTTCCACTTTGCTGTTTTTATAGAAGTTCTATACAAACGTTAATCATTCATAAAGGACACTTCTTATTACCACATTGTTCTTCCAAACTCATTGGTGATGTCATTTAGATGCTCTATCTTTATGATTTGCTGAATGAAAATTTCATGCCAAGGTTGTCAAAGCTTTTGAGTATATTGGAATCATTTTTTTTTATGAATAACAAATTTTATAGAAGAAGAAACAAGAGGAACAAAAATACAAATAGAGCTAGAACACCGCTAGCAAAAACAGCAGCAAAAAAAAAAAGGCAACTAGCAATCCGGCATATGATCCCCAAGGAAAATATCCTGCTGATGAACACTCCACTTCGCAAGCCTATCAGCAAGAGCATTGCAGGCCCGGGGAATATGCAATAAATCCACCTTAAGCTCATTTAAGAGATGCCGAGCCTCACAAATAAAATGGTGCAATCTCCAAGACCCCTAGCCTTTCCTTCACCCCAACTAATAACCACCTTAAAGTCCCCTTCAACGAAACAATTGGCTTGCATTTTATCTTTCAGAATATGGATCTCCTCAAGGCTTAAGCAAGTCCATCATTTCAGCCTCAATAGCATCAGCCACAATAATCGGGCCACCCTTAGCTAGAATAACAAGGCCTTGGGAATCTTTAACCACACAACCATAGGCGGCTGGCCCCGGATTACCAAAAGAGGCCCCATCAAAGCTTACCTTCATTTTGCCACTAGGAGGAGGGACCCAATCCCCAACCAAAGAAGAAGGCTTCGCGGAAAGCGAAATACAAAGGCTTCAATCTTTCATGAAATCATTGAGGGAGAAATCTTCGAACTCCTTCACTAACAACCAAGAACCCACTTTGCAAAGAATAGAATCAATCACCTTCCCAACGCTCCTTTTTTTTGGTCTTAAAAAATTCTCTTGTTATGTTCTTTCCATATATCTCACACAACACCATGAAACAAAGCTCTAATAAACATTTTTTTCTTCAAATCACCACCACCACCATCCCACTGACAAAAAAGATCTCTTAAAGAATCAGGCATTACAAAACAAAAGGAAAGGGCCTCCAGAAAATAATTCCACACCTTAGAAGTGAAGGGCAATGAATACAAATATGATTACCATTTCCTCACTCTTCCTACATAAGCAACAAACTAAGGGAGATAAAACCATATAAGGACGCCTTCTCTGGAGCAAATCCATAGTAGTTTGCCTCCTAAGACAAGCAATCCAATTAAAATCCTTCACAGTAGAAGGAGCTGTAGAACTCCAAACTTTCTGACATGGGAACGAGAGAGATAAGGAGAGATCTCCAGAGAGGACAGAGAAAAAGGATTTGGAGGAAAATTGACCATCTGGGGAGGGGTTCCAAATATGAGAATCCCTATCATCATTAGAAATGTATACCAACTTCAGGTCATCCATGAGATTGCCCACTAAGGACACCTCCCACTCATAGAGGTCTTGAGAAAAAGAAAAATTCCAGACCAAACCGTGTTCATTGCAGGGGAGAATGTCACCCACTATTTTCTGCTTATTATAAGCAATGTGAAAGGGGTTAGGGGGGAATTGCCCCGCCATAAATCCAACCAAAATCTAATCTTTTTCCCATCCTCAATAGAAAATCTAGTGTGCGGGTAAAACAAAGGACTTACTTGGATTATATTTTTCCAAAGGAATTAGAAGCAAGAAGGATTTGGGAACAATCCCAACCATTGTCATCCATTCCATATATGCAAGAAATGATGGATTTCCATAAGCTGTATTCCTCTGTTGCAAACCTCCAAAGTCATTTCCTCATAAGAGCCAAATTCCTCTCTTTAAGCCTACCCACTCCCAAGCCACCATTTTCCTTAGATTTCACATCTTCCCATTTCATCAAATAATTCATCTGAGCACCACCCTTTGAGCACCACCCTCTCAGAGAAAGTCCCTCTAGAGTCTTTCAATATTCTGCACTACTTTGCATGTCATACAAAACACTAACATGTAGTAGACTGAAATATTAGCCAAGGCAGCCTTAATCAAAGTAATCTTCCCTCTAAGAGAAATGTATGATTTTTTCCACTCTGCAAGCATCTTAGACACCTTCTCCACAACCGGGTCCCAAAAAGCCACCGATCGGATTCCCCTCAAGGGCATACCCAGATACCTCAAAGGCCAGTCACCAACCTTACAACCCTTCAACCTTGCTAACTCCAACTGGACATCAGGATCAACATGAATGCCAACTAAACAAGACTTATCCATATTCACTTTTAATCTCGAAATCCCTTAAAAAATATGAAGACAAACTTTTATATTTTTAACATTTTCTCTCAGCATTGAGAAAAAGAATCGTGCCATCGGCAAATTGCAAATGAGAAACCATAAGTCTGTCATTGCCCATTGAAAAACCTTCCACCAACCCCACTTGCTCTACCCTCTTCAAAATTTCACTCAATCCATCCGCCACTAGGGAAAACCGAAAAGGAGAGAGAGGGTCCCCTTATCTAGGGCCCTTAGAAGATTTGAAGAAGACCTTCGAAGTGTCGTTTATCAAAATGGAAAACCATGGACTTACCACACAACCTTCCATCTATTTTTGCCACCAGTCCCCAAAACTTTCCTCCTCAACACCCAGAAAAGAAACCCCCAATCGACCCTATCATAGACCTTTTCCATATCAAGCTTGCACGCCACCCCTTTCATTCTGGGCCCCCTCCTCAAATCAACACTCATTAGTAATTAAGATACTGTTAGTAATTTGGTGATCCTTTATAAAAGCGCTTTGGGTCACCACAACAATTGAACCCATAACCATCCACAATCTTAAAGAAAGCACCTTAGAGATGATCTTGTAGAGGCGAGAAACCAGGCTAATAGGACGAAAATTACCCAGCTCCCTAGCTCCCTCCATCGGAATAAACACAATAAATGTAGAACTCATAGCTTTGGTCATAGCCCCCCTCTCATAAAATTCCTCGAACACCTTCATAAGATCATCTTTAATAGTATCCCAGTACTCTTGAAAGAAAAGTATTGAGAAACCATCATGACCAGGAGCTTTTGACCCATCCATCCCAAAAATCGCCTCCTCCACCTCAATCCATCCCAAACGGTCTCTCAAGCAAATCAGCAGATTCCAAAGACAACTAACTGACTCTTGCAATGGTTTCCAACCATTGGCCTATGATCATTATCCTTTCTGTAGAGGCACGATTAGAAATGAATGGCTTCGTTAGCAATAGACTCAAAGTCGGAAACTTCAACCCCTTCCACTCTCAGGCACGAGATCGAGTTTTTACGCTTTCTACTATTAGCCATCTTGTGAAAGAACTTCGTATTGCCATCCCCATCCTTAAGCCATTTACATTTAGCTTTTTGATGCCAGAAAATCTCTTCAGCCTTAATCACCCTCTCAGATTCCACCAAGGCTTCTCTTCTTCTAACCAGCAGGTCATTCTTTTCTTCCCCTCTCTTCCTCTATGGCACAATCAATAGATTGAATATCAGTCCATAATCATTTCAAGATGAGCATGTGGTCCTTATAGAAATTAGCTGACTAATAACTTTATATATATTCAAATTGATCCAGAGTCCAGACAGATTCTTTCTTTTGTCCTTCTCTTTCCTGTAATGATACCACTTTCATTTCCGCTAAGTGCTTACATTTGAAATATCTTCATCAGTTTAGTTGTTGCTTCTATATCCTACGATATAAGTTGTAACAAACAAATCTGCATTGGGCCCCGTGATCAGGATGCACAGGATATTTCTACTGTCATCGTCATTCCCAACAAGCAGCAACCAATGTAATCACTAATCAAAAGGAAAAGAAAAATAGTTATTTTTTCCCCCAAAGTGACAAATATTTCTGGTTTCCTTTAAATGATTAATTTATTCCTATTTTTAGAGAACAAACCCTAACACTAAAGTGCGTACCCAATTTTTCAGTCATAATCAACTCCTATGAATTTTAAAGAAGTATCTAGATTACCTCTTTCACTCATTCCGGCCACCTCTGCATTTTCTTTCATGTAAAATGAATACATCTAATCAACTGATTTAACAAGAATTGACTTAGTATATCTGCAGAATATCTTTATTTTTTATGGTGTCACCTTTTCCATAATTATGTACTACTTCCAACTTTTCATTTACCAAGATTCATGAATTATTGATCAGATTATCACCTGATCTACTCTTTCCAACTGCAGGTTCCTTTGGAAGTAGCACCTCCTCTGGATGCTAAAAAATTGAATGGACTGAAGCTTAGCTTGTCTGGTGATCATCAGTTCATTAATGCTGGCCTTGCTGTTGCTCTTTGCAGATGCTGGCTTCAAAATACAGGAAACTGGAAGGAGCTCCTCCCAAAAGTTAGTGTAACTCGGTTCTCCCTTAGATTATTATAATTTTTCTTTGGCAACATGCATTATATTATTTTATTTTCTTTCAGCTTCTCTGTTCAGACAACCATGAAATAATGGGACACCAAAAAAAAAAATAATAATAATAATAATAATAATATAAAAAGATACAATCACTATTTATAAAGTGCTTTACTGTAAGATGTAATTCAGGGGGACCATAAAATTTTGTTTTTTAGTTAAGGAATCCATGATTGGGGCCATAATCTACCTTAGCCATAAAGCACCAATGGTGTTTACACGAGCTTTTCATTTATTTATTTTATATATGTCTGGAATCACCTGTAAATTTGCAGGCTTTCTATTTTCATATGTAGCAGGCCCTCTATTAACTATAATCACATGTTATTTATTAGAAAATATAATTATAAGAAAATTGATATAATATATTGAAAAAGTTTTCTACTTCCCTTCCTTGTTGATCTGGCCATGTATATGGATTATGTGGCTGATCCAAATCATTGCCTCTGGATTGGCCATGTTTCCAATGCCCTTGTCCACATCAGCCGTATACCCAACCTTGCGATGGATTCTGATGCAGGATATCAGCCAAGAAGAGGAACTGATCTCTGCAGAATTTTAGATAGGATTAGAGGTTCTTGGCTAGACTAAAAGAAGGGATAACAGTGCTTAATAGACTGTGGATTGGTGTTGAAACTAAGATCTGTATAGGGACTAACATAAAGTATAAACTGTAGGATTAATGGGTTATAACAGAGGTCTGTTCGGACAGATCAGGGACTGGTTTTGAGGTTCTGATCTGGGCAGATTTAGATGAGGTCAGGATGTTAAAACAGGGAAGAAGTGAGAAGAAGAAATAAGAAAAAGAGTAAGAAAGGGATACTTACTCATGTGAAGATGTGAGAGAAGAGAGAGAAGTGGATGATGGGAAGAACTCACCAAACCGTAAGGGGTTTGGAGGAAATAAAGGGAATATAACACCCCAAAATCGTGCCACACGATTGCACGATTTTAACTTCCATTCTTTTTTTTTTTTTTTCAGAATTCTCTGCTTTCTTTCATTGAATTGTGGCCTATAAATAGGCAGAACATAAAAGATTCCTAATCTCCTTAAAATTCCTATATACTAGGACTCAATTGCTTTTGTAACCAGAATAACTTCTAAAAAGATAAGAAAAGAATCCTAAAAACTCTAGACTCTTAAGGCATGTGACTAAGCAACATGGGCCCCACCTTTTGACTTTAAAAAGACTCCTGAAATTTTGAACTAATAGGGGCTGTCAACCATAGCTGTTTTGGGTCCCACATGATTCTAAAATATATCAGATTTACCACTAATAGAGCAGAAAAGATTAGGTACGGAAATCTGCTTTTCCTGATTTAGAATGGCATCTGGGGGTGGACACATCAGCATTGAAAAGTGATAAGCACCCCCAAAAAGTGAAAGTTGCTTTTTGGTACTGATGTGTCAGCTCCCTGATGTCATCCTAATACATCAGGAAAAGCAGATTTCTGTACCTAATCCCAGCCCCTAATAGAGGGGCTGACGACTTGGCTGTGTGCCCCCCTCCCTCCCCCCCAAAGATCTCCAAAAATCTCCAAGATTTTGGAGACTCTTGGAGCTGTCATCCAGGGCCCACTTTGATTTTAAAAGTGTAATAAAACCCCTCTATAGATGTTGTATGACCAACTCTTGTGGGACCCATAAAATTTCAAATTTTAAACATTAAATGGGGCACAAAAAAGGTTGTCATGCTCCCCTATGACTCCCTAAACTTTGGCAATATTTTGCCTTATTACAATCAAGATCTAAGACTTAAAATAATTACAAACCCCCTTGGTCTTCCAACTTCTTCTTGGCATGGTATACTGCCGCATCAGATTCCTTCCCTCATAATGTCAGCCATTGTTGTTTCACTTTTTATAATTAAATAATGCCTATAGATAAGGTTTTCTTTTTTCCATGTGGTGCGGACTATTGAGCGGAAATCACCTTCAGAGTATGACATGATGAACATGTGGTACTCTTTTGGGCTGCAACTTCCCTGCCACATGGAAGATTTCTGGGTTTTCTAGAACCCTCTGCTATTTGACTGTCAAACTAACCCATACCCATTACTTCTTTCTTTTTGTGCGGACATTACATTTTCTAAATGGAACTTTTAAGAACCCCAGATTCCTTTCGGCATCGAGTTTATCCACTATCAAGACAAACACTTTCTTTGCTCTCTAAAAATGTAGATTTCAAGCTCAAAAATGAAAAATATAGAAGAGACTTCTAAACATCAGTTGGAGCCTTTGTTCACTCATAGACGATCCTGAAACCACAATTTTAAATTGAAAGATTTTTTATGACTAAACAATCAACACAAGAGATTTCCTGAACCTATTGAGATTAAGGATGAGGGGTGATGGTTGTGGCAATGGGGATGGGGAAGTAAATATGGTGTTTTTCTTTTCATTTTTAGGGTAGGGGAGTCTCATCTTTGTAAGGAAGAGGAGATTAAAAAATGGTGAATGAGTTATTTTCAGAAACTATTAAATGAGGATCACATAGGGAATGTTAGTTTAAGATGAGTTAATAGTATCACTAAGATCGGAGATCATAAGTGATGTAGGATTCAAAGGAATGAGTTCCTTTAACAAGTAAAATTGAACAAAAAGTCTAAAGTACAAGAAAGATCAATAAAAAATGATTATTGAATTTTAAAGTGCTGAAAAAATAGTAATAAATTCAAGAAACATATAAAGAATAAACAAATTTTAAGAGGGATGATCCAAGAATGATCAAACTAATGTTTGAAATCAAGTGGATGAAGAAATTTAGAAAAAAAATCAAGAAATCAAGAAAACCCCCAAAATCTGTCTAAAATCAAGAACGATGGATTTTCAAGAAAATGAGGAATTTAGGGTTTAGAATTAGGGTTTTTAGTATATGATGATTGGTTTAGGTATAAGGATACTACGTTTAAAATGGTTTAAGGTTTGAATGAGTGGTTTAAGAGAAATCTGAATTTTGGTGATTGTTCTAAAAATTTTGTATCCAAAAAATTCAAGAAAGTGTGGAAGAAAGGAAGAAAAGATTAACGGGATAAGAAAAGTTAATGAAAGAAGTGATGGAGAAGTAATATGGAGGAGAAGCTGGATTTTTAGAAGAAAATAAAAGGTTAGAAGGGGTTGCATGATTGAGGAAGGAGGAGAAGAAAGAAAGGAGAAATAAGAGAGAAGAAAGAGATTTCTCACCTATTAGCAACGAGTGATGTAAGAGAGAGAGACTCCACGAGCTGCACAACTTCAAAATCTTATTTTATTCAATAATCTCATCGTACGTGAGGTCTTAATGACCTATTTATAATCAAAACTAAAAATTGGACCAAAATACTCCTCATTTGGACGGTCAACCCAAAAAAACCAAGAAAAATTTTAAAAAATCATAAAAAGTCTTAAACTATTCTAAATTAATTTTAACCCCTACCCATGACTCATATTGCTTTATTATTACATCAATCCTATTACTAAAACCTTCCTAAAATAAAAAGAAAACAACTAAAATAATTCCTAAAACAGAAAATTAAAGGAAAAATTTTGTGGGCTGTCTTCTTCTTATATCTTTTGTTCTTGATCTTGGGCTTCCACAAAGGTTTGAACTTCTCAAGCCATGTTAATGCCACTGCATCAATAAGTTCTTTGTAGATTTAGGCTGTCTAAGGTTACAGAGGCATTGAGAAAATTGAAGACAAAGAAGACCTTAGGACCTAATGATAAACAAAAGTTTAGAAATGCATTGGAGTATACATATCATGGTTTAAGTAGTTGTTCTACAAAATCATTAGAACTAACAAACTGTTAGATGTATAGAAGAAAAGCATTATGGTACTTATTTACAAGAACAAGGGAGATATTTAGAACATATAACATATTCTTCTTCGTTGTCCCTTTGCTGTGGAGATATGGACAATGCTTCTCGCTGAAGCAGATATCCCTTAAGTGTTTCCGGAGTCTATTTATGATTTTGTGAGCAATGGAATGGTTTCGGGAGGGGTTGTAGAGGCAAGAGGATAAGAAATTAACAGAAGTAATAGAAAAATATAAGTAGATATCAACTAAAGTCACACTAGTTAAACCTAGGAGTCACACGACTCACACCTAGGGTTGAAAGCATCACACCTTCAAATTTCTGTAGTCACACCAAAGGATAAAGCATCAGTAGGCCTTGAAATTTAATCAATCATCAATTATCTATTCATCAGTTAATAACAAAATTATGAGTTACAATGCATACATGTAGCTTTTATGTTCCAAACTTTCCAAAACCTACTTTAACTAGACTTCTTAAAAACTAAAGGGCAGTCCCAGTGCACGAGGGTTTCGCCACTGCAGGGTCTGGGGAGGGTTAGATGTATGCAACCTTACCCCTGCAAGTAGAGAGGTTGTTTCCGTGAGACTTCTTAAAAAACAAGAACTCTAAAATAGCTAATTCTCGTCACACATTGATACCCTGCCTGTATTTTGGCCATAACTTCCCCAAATCACACTGGATTCTCAAAATCTTGACTTATTAGAAAGGTAACTGAATAACCTTTCAAATGACACCAAAATCAAGCCAAATGGTAAATCTTTGACCCGCCAAATAAGGCCTAAAGAAAAAAAAATGATTTTCACTTTCCTAAAAATTAAATAGAACCTATTCTATTTGGAAATAAATAAAAACCCTTAAAGTGATTACCAAGAAATTAACTTAGACTAACCTAAAGCTGGAGGAATTAACAATTATTACCATATAAAAATATATTACACAAAATACCAATATATTCTTGCATCAATTCATCAAATCTGAGTATGGGCTGTTTCTTGTTTTGCACTGATTACATTTTTTTTTATAAGTGAGGAATACAATAATTGTAAACCATTGAACCAAGTTCGTTTCTCAAGATATTAATAGGTAGTAGGAATTATTAAAAAAATTATTAAATAGGAGGGGGCATACTGTATACACTATACACTATACACTATACACTATACAATAGAGAAAATCTACTTGCATTTTCCAACCCTCCATTGTATCACTAGTATCCAAAAACAGGCAACAGCACAAGTTGATTATGAACTCAATAAATATTTGTGACACTAATTCCAATTAAAACTAGAAACAACTTGGAAACAGTTTCATACTTGGACTTGACACAGAAATCTTCTAATGGCTTTGAAATTTACAAAAATCTCAGGGACAATGTGAAAAACTAGATGTAAAATTGTGAAGGAAATATCCCTGGGAAAAGATGAATAGGGGTCAATAGAAGAAGGAAACCCGAAGAACAAGAAGACTATAACCTAAGCTGTTCAGTTAGGCCATTTCTCAGTTGTCTTGGACATTCCATTTAGAGTAAACTATTACAATACAAAGATAAAGGACATTTTGTTGTAGGGATATGTTGGTGTTTGAAGATAGCCCTACTTGTTCTGTCCAAAATTTTCAACTGTCTAACTTATCAGGATCTCAATTCAGGCAAACCAGGTGGCGGAAGATTTACCAGGGGCATTTGTGAGAGGTCTCTCAACTGCACATCTTTCTGGACGGGCTCAGACTGTTCATGATACTTATTTGAAATCCAATAAATCATCAGAAATGGAAGAAAATTCTTATGGAGATCTGATCTTTTACTTGGATGGAGCTCATAGTCCTGAGAGTATGGAAGTTTGTGCGAGGTGGTTCTCCAATGCTGTAAATGAAGACCATAAAACTTTTACTTCTATGGAGAAAAAACTGAGAGAATCATGGCTAAATAGTAAAGTTCGACAGGAAAAGGAGAATTTTGAGGGATCTAATAAAATTTCAAAGCAGGTAATGTCCAAAATAAATATTCACATTAGCCAATATACTCATATATGCATCTTCCTATGTTCTGGACAGCTGCTTTTGTTTGATTCTTTTTACTTATACAGTGTTCATACATTTTGTAGATTCTTTTATTTAATTGCATGGATGTCAGAGACCCTCAGATTCTGCTTCCACGGCTTGTCACTACTTGTGCCTCCTCTGGTACTGCATCTCAGAACACATAAATATGCATATAATTACTTCTTTCTCTTGGAGAGTTGCTTTTCTCCTAATTTCTGCATTGACCCTTATGAGTGCTCAACCGACCTTTTGTTTTCTTCTTTCCCTTAGAATTTTCTGCATGGTCCTGAGATTTGATTGATCACCAATATGACGTTAATTTTGTATTATCTTGGCCAGGTGTTTATTTTTCAAAAGCCCTTTTTGTACCTAGCATGTCAACATATAAGAAGGTTACTTCAGGTAATTCGGTCATACCTTCAGATAGTTCCACCAAGGACTTGTCATGGCAATTCACCCTCCAGAGAATTTGGGAGAAGATAATCCATGGGAAAGGTAAGTGTGTTATCAATTTGTCATCTAATACCTGCACATTTAGTTCCCTTTGGAAAATATTATTTTCCATATTTTCACATACCGCATGGGGATGAATAATGGCCAATAAAAGTGTGTTTGGTTGCAAAGTTGAATGTCATTATTTAAACTGTTTAGCCAGAATAATCAGAATCCATATTTCTTGGGAAGCATGCTCTGCCAAAAAATGGTCTATAAAGAACAAAATGCACTTTGAGGAACTTCGGAAATCATTGAAACGATAACTAAGCAATATTGTCAACTACTATTCATGCTTATAGTTATCACTTTAAGTTTTAACCATTATCTAAACTGCTAAACGTATGGAGACGGTATATCTCTTTTCCACATTTATTTGTATATACATACTTTTTAGCATACAGAAATACCAGGGATATACCATATATTCAGATGTATACCCTTAGACTCAGCTAAGGACATAAATGCCCTTACAATTGGTTACATCTTTATTCACACATTCTGCTCTTACTTTACCATAATATAGGAAGTATTCAAAGCAAGGAATTCGACAGCTTGCAAGCTGCCAAAAAACTATAACTGAAGCAGTCATGACTGCCCTTGTAGGACTAGAAGACCTGATCACTTTGTAGCTGATGCGGGAGCATATGGAATAAAAAAGAAGCTAGATGACCATGAGTGATATTGGGGTTTGATTATAATAAGGCCTAAAGGCCATGGGGAGATTAGAAAGTCTTTAATTTCTGGGGTTTTTGTAATAAGGCTTGAAAGCCAAGGTTAAGTTAGGGATTTAGGGTAATCCCATAACTTACTTTTAGCCCAAGTTTACTAAGGTCAAAACTTACCCTTTTTGCTAGATTTTGGTGTCTTTAGAAGGGTTATTCCGTTACCTTTCAAAACAAATCAAAATTGCGCAAATCCGAGGTGATTTGGGAGAGGTATGACTAAATTACTAAAGGGGTACTAGTGAGTTATGGGAATAATGTTTTTAGCAGTTAGATGAGTCCAAGAGTCAATGTGTGGGGCCTAAGGGAGAGCTGGTCGACAGCCTTTCTAGAGGAGGTATTAGCAAGGTATCAAATATTGGTAGATGTTGGAATATGTTGGCCGACATATGTCGGTGTTGACCAAGTCTGATACGAAATAATCCTAGACTTTAGAAATTACAAAATATCGGTTGACATGTTGTCCTATGTCAACGTGTTGACCAAATCAACCCATTTTGCAGCTAGTAGGTTTACCAGATTTCGACATAATGTCGACATGCACCAAAAAAAAAAAAAAAATCAGAGTAGAGGAAGATTGGAAGAGGAAGAAGAAGAAGAAGAAGAAGAAGAAGAAGAAGAAGAAGAAGAGGAGGATGTACTTGTTGCCTGATGTCGCCACTACAACGCTATAATCATCACCTACACCACTGCCTGTCGTCACTGCTAAAGCTTCAGAGTTCAGACATCGCTGCTACAAACTTCTGACATCATTGCTACAAGGTTCTTCCATGAGAGGTAAAGTCTCTCTAGTTTGTTTCCTCTCTTCATCGTCCCTCCCTCCTTTTTATTTTTCCCTGGTTTTTCCCTCCCGTTCTTCGATCTTCTAATTTCCTTTTTTTTTTTTTTTTTTTTTTCAACTTTTTTGGTTTTCGGTAAAATCAACTCTCAGAAATGGGATTTATACTCCTGTGTGAACTACGACAGGAATAAGGATACTTTGGTAAATGCAAAATAATTGTTACTGCTATTTACCGTAACACTCTCTTTTGAACATTGTCAACTTACCTATATGCCCTAACATTTGTCTTTTAACCACTGTCTTTCAAGTTTTAACCCATGTGACACCTTAGCCCTAAAATTAAACTAACACCCTCTTTTACCCCTCTTAATTTACCAAGACAGCCTAACTCATATCCTTTAAACCCTGTATTTAACTAAAACGCTCTTATAACCCCTGTTAATTCATTGTGACACTCTATTCCCGGTCCTTTAACCCCCAATATTTACTATTGCACCCTCTTTTAACCCCCTGCTAATTAACGATATACCCTAACCCTTATGAATTAACATCTGTACTTAGCATAACACCCCCTTTCAAGTTTCAACCCCTGCAAATTTACCAAGACTCCCTAACCCTGAATTTATCCTTTATTCTACCATAATACCCTCTTATCCCTTACTGTTAACCCCTAAATTTATCATACCACCCTCATTTAACCCTTATATTTAACATAACACCCTTATTTAACCCATATGTTTACCAATCCAACGTGTGACATGTTCCTTGAAAAGTTTATTTTGGTATTTATACTTGTGTTACACTTCCACCATCTTTTAAACATTATTTATCAAATACCCTTCGCCATGCATTTTGGTAGATGATAATTAACACATGATAATATATCTTGAAGCGTAGTTATCCATTCACCAATATGTTATTTCGTTACTATATATTTTAGTTTGTATTGATAGATTGATTTAAAAGTGTATTTGTGCTTCTTATAACATCTCCTACAATATGGATGAATATTTCTAAATATTTTCAAATGTTTCTCAAGTTTCCATGATTTTTACAATATTTCTTTCCAACATTTCCGACATATATCTTATTTTGGCCTAACTGACATTTCCACCGACTTCAACATTTTGAACCTTGGGTATTAGTAGTCTTTTGTTTTAGAAGCTTTAAATTGAATAAGTGTTCCAGTTAGAATAGGATTTCTAATTTAAAGGTTTCTATTTTTTCCCCTAATGTTTCAAAGCCTATATAAAGGTTTGTACGACATGTAGGGTTTACCATTGATGGTTAATGAAAAAAAAAAAAAAAAAGAGTTTTAAATTGTTTCTTCTCATGGTTGGTGCTGTGTGAATTCTCTAGGGGTTGATGCCACTAGAAGGCCCAATCAGTTGGTGCTGATTAACATCCTTCTTCTTATTCCCCTATACATGAGCTTGCTACTTTTGTCTTCTTTCCTCTTATTCTTCTATCTACATTGATCTTTCTCTGTTTCTGCCGCCATCAAAGTTCAAAGTGATTGTGCTGAAATTCTGAAAGATTGAAAGAATCTCAAGAGCTGCTGGAATCAAAGAACCATACGAGCCCCATTCTGATCCCATGGCTGAAGGTAGTCCTGACAAATTTTCAGTCAAATCGCCCCACCTAAAAGTAAGGTTTCTTGATCTTTCTTTGTTGGGTTTTCTACCCGTACATACCTATCATCTAAATCCCCATAGTCCTTTTGAATTTCTTTAGGTTTTACTGAATTTTCTATTAGCATAAACCCTAGTTATTGAGACTAGTTTGCTGGATTTTCTGACACAGCCTGTTCTTTCTAATCTTTGTACACTTTTAGTAATCGGATTGACCTGAAATTTTGTGTGCTGATTCACTTTTAAATCCTCTATTAGCCTGTCAAATTTTAGACCTTTTTGATAACTTGTCAGGGGTATTTTGGTCATTTTCTATATACTACCCAGATTTTTCAGAATCTTTTTTTTTTTTTTTTGTTTTTTTGTGCTTATCTTAATCTAAACTGTTATTTAAAGTTGATTTTTGGGTCATATCTGAGGAGTCAACAGCCCCCAGGCTAACAATACACTTAAATGTACGTCTTTTATTTTAGTCACTGTGAAACCCCAATCTTTGGAAGTAGAGCAGAATTGATTTGGTCTTAGGCCCAAGAGAAAGTCAGGCAGAAAGCAAATCCTCGCAAAGTGACCAATTGAAGCTGCCACACACATCCAAAGAGATCAAAGTTGCAAGTGTTGAAGGTAAATCACACATTAGGCTTACTAGTAAAGTATATCACACTCACTGTTGAAGGAAATAGGCTCAGTTGAACTGATCTTTTTGACTCTTTGCATAATTTTTCAGGCTAAAAACCATAGTAACTGCGATGTCCTAGCCCTCTGATGACTTGACTTTGCTTTGCCTTACAATTAGCAACTTAAATAATTTTAAAAGAAGACAAATAGATTTCTATAAATGATGGTTAACAACTCTAATAAATATGAACTGAAGAAAATAAGTAAAAGGATTAAATTGGCTACCAAACAAGACATGATATCGGGCTACTTCTTGGGTTGCTTGACCTCTTTAACTGATCCAATATCTAGGTACTGGTCAGCGAGCACATCAACATTAGTCTTTCCTAGTTAAGAGAAACTGGACTTCGAGTTGCTGACTTCATTGTCACTAGAAGTATCACCTTTATAATGAATGAGGTGCTTGACATTCAACACATTTGAGGTGTTAACTTGACTCCATGGCATCAACTGTTATGCAGTGCTATTAATCTTCAAAATCTTGCAAAGCTTCCTCCAATCACCCAACTTCTGATATGTTATACGTACCCGCAGGCACTCAGTTCTTCGTTAAAACTGCCTGCAAATAACATTTCAAATCAACAACAGCTTTCCATTGATGTGCATCAGATGGTGCCTTATACTTTGCATTGCTTTCTTCAGTTTGTCTCTGTACCTGCTCATACACAGATTTGACACAGAAATATCTTCTGCCTCCTGAGATCAGGGATGAGAACTACGTCAAAAAAGTTTTTCGGGTTTTGCCCATAACTTAGAACTGACTATGCTGGGTAGTTTGATTTTGTTAATGATTGAATGCAAACTTTGCTTGAGGAATCATTAAATCCCATTGCTTTGGCTATATCACCAGATAAGCATTGTAATAAACTACCTAGACTTTGATTACTTCTTCTGTTTCTTGTCCATTTGCAAATGGTAGGCACTCCTAAAACATAGCTCCATACCCATTTTCTTCCATAAGGTTCTAATAAGTTTCGAATTCAACCCAACTTAGATAAAAGAAAAAACAAATATACCCAATGGACCACAACTCTAATAGATAAGAACTAAAGAAAGGAAATAATATGACTAAAGTGCCCTCTCCGGCCCACCCCTTCCCCTTCCCTCCCCCCAAAAAAAAAAAAAAAAAAAAAATAAATAAATAATAAAAAAGGGCATGATACTGGCCTACTTCTTGGGCTGTTTGGACAGCTTAGACTGATATAATTTCTCTAATGTATAAAAGGCATGATATTGAGCTACTTTTTTGATTGTTTAGACAGCTTGGATTGATTTATTTTCACTAACATATTGGTTGGTCAGCATGTCTGCATGAGGAAGTTTATTCGGACTATGTCCAGGTTGACTCAGTTGTGACTCAACCAAGGAAGAGCATCCAGGAACCCAGATCTGTAAATTATTCCTAAAACTCATTGGGTCAGTAGACCCTACAAACTTTCATCAACTCCTAGATTTGATGAACAACTACGCCTATTCAATGATCAAAACCTGGCAACTTTTTGAAGAAAGTTCCTAAACTAATAATAGGGACTTTATAGCATGATATATGGACATGTTTAGGAGGAGGACCTGCAGGGGCTGTTCAGGGTGGAACTGGGTATCCATCTTGAACCTTACTTTGCTTGGTCAGTGTACAGGCCACCTAATGAAGGCAACAGTTGGCCCCATTTTCTCCTAGAACTTTTCTTTTCTGTTCAACTTACAAGTAAAAAATCAGTTTCTTGTTTCAACAACGTAATGGCCCAGTTCTGACACGAAAATTCCCATGAGTCAATATGGAGTAGTCATTCCATTAACATTTTTAGCAAATTTCTTGTTCCAATTTGACGACCAGGCCCTGGAATTTTTGCTGATTGAATTGCCTTTGGATTTGGATCTAATCACTACATACCATTTTTTTTTCTCATGTTCACTATCAGATGTGACATTAGACGAGAACTCTAAGATAGAAAATCCAGATACCTTGCCATTTGGTGGATACCTTTATGGAGATTCTTCTCAGAAATGCAATCCTTCAGATAAACAATTTGCCTCCAGTGTTGTGATTCCTTCATTGCCATTGACAATAAAATGGTTAAGAGACTGTGTCAAGGAAAACCCTTCTCTCAGAGTTCAGGTAAAAATTATAAATTTTAGTTGCTTGGATCTTTTGTATCTTCATTTCAATCATAGCATGCGGATACAAATTGTTAGAACCAACAAAAAGCTATGACCCACTTGTTAAAACTTCATGCATTCCCAGTATGGGGATTAATATGTCTTGATGTGAAGCCAAAACGAGAGAGAGAGAGAGAGAGAGAGAGTCACTTTTTAATATATGTTTCTGGTTGACCTGCACTTTTGAGGACGTTCATATTTCTTTGTCAACCTGCTGCAGGTTCTTGTAACTGGGTCACTACATCTAGTTGGAGATGTATTGAAGCTCTTGAGGAGGTGATTGATACAAGTTAAGAATTTTTGGTTACTAGAATTTATACAAAACCATTCACTTGCTTGCCAACTTCACCAATTTCATGCCTTCATTGTTTGAAATGGCCAAGGTTCATCAGTTCATCATCAAATTGAGCCTGGCTAAAGTAATAATGATCGTCTTCTAATTAATTGAGTATTTTTTTATTATTGTATTTTAAGGATGTTGTATTATATAACAGCTTCCCACTTATCCACAATAAGAATCTTATGTCATGCTACTTGTGGTGTCAGCATTTGGAAATTTGAAAAAGATATACCATTGGGATTCTTCCTAGAGTACGTTTTAAAGAAGTTGATTCAGAAGTATTGAACTGGTTTATTAAGCGTCCTTTATTCACAGGTTCCAATACCAAATTTCCAGAAATCAATTACGAATCATGTTGGCATGAGCAATCAAAGACTTTGTCGTTGATCACAGCATAGCTTAAACACTGGATTTCGATAAGATGGTAGTTGAATGTTTGAGACTGCTAATTAACCATCATTCTCAATTTTTATTTATTATTATTTTTTTATACAAGCAAAACTTTAAAGTCAGAAAGTGAAAAGCAAAAAAAAAAAAAAGAAACCCTAGGAAGATACAAAAGCACTTACATGAGGTTGTGATATTTTGAGAGGTCGTGTTTACCATTCAAATTTTTGGCCACGTGTCATGTTGAGCTGGATGCTAGACTCTGGCCAGACTTTTAGTCACAAGAGATAATACGGGGTGTGCATATTTGAATGAGGAAAAATTAGAAAAATAAATGAAATAAATGGTAGAAAAGAAAGAGCTGTGAATATATTGCAAATATTTACTAACAAATGATTAGTTGAGGAACCCTACGACCATCATCAATCTTTTCAACAACCGGGCACTATAGCTCCATGGGAGATAAATAACATTATGCCTCCTCATAGATACCAGACATGTTGCCTCTCTTTACCCAGAAAATAATAATAGTAATGAACGATGTTGCATTATATTTTGAAAATTTTCCTTTATTTTTTGTTTAGTGAACGGCCAATGAGACAGCCCATGGTACTAAGTTCATAGGTAGCTCTCACGAGCATTATATAAGGACGATTCTTCTCCCCTCATGTAAGTGGAGACTTTTGGAAAACAATCAGAATTGGTTCTTTTTGGGGATGTTTGGTTCAGATTCTAGAATCTGATTATTGATTCTAATTATGGATTACCATAATCAGATTATAAAAACAGGTAATTAGAACCTAGAATCTCATTTGGTTGTTTTGTTATTGAAAACCAATTTGAACAGCAAACAATACAATTGAACCAGGAATTGTTATGATGCCAGCTTGGATTGGTCCAGAAGTAGGAATGAGCCTAAATATTTGTTGTCTTTGCTCATAAGTTGCACTCTGAAGATCTCCTGTAATTCTTTGCTTTTTCTTGGAATAATATTTTGCTGAAGTGTACTGAAGATTTCTCATAATTTATTTGTTGCCCCGATCACCTGGCATGGATCTACAATCCCTCCTTAATTATTGATATAAATGCCTGTTTGCTTTTCCAAATAGAAGTAAATCATCAGCAAGCATAAGGTGGATAACGAAAAGAACATACCTGTTTCTTCTAAATCCTTAAATTGAATCGCAAAATCTCATGGTTTCAAACAAATGTTAAATCTTTTCAATTCCTGAACTGCCTCATTTCTCAAGTGCTCTTGCATGTGCATGCGCTCGCGCATGCACACACACACATGCAAGGATTGTTGTGCTACATTTGCAACATTTCTTGGATTATCTCTAGGCAGCCCATAGCATGGTCAAAGTTAACATGATTAGGAGATTGCTAGCAGTAGATTGAGAAGAACTCACCATTTTTTGGGATATTATCTTAAAGAGTGGGGCGTATTTAATGCTTGTGATCTTCTAGTCTCAAGGAAGTCTAAGAATAATTCTTACTCAAAATGTAACGTATCCCCATAATATTTCATAGAACTGTACCAAATCTGCAACTTGACAAAATATTTTGCTAATCCTTCTTAATGAAGTAACTTGGCAATCTCTAAGGAACATAATTTCTATCTTTTGGATGATAAATTGGATGATGTAGTTGAACAAAATCTCGCTTAGTTTCTCATTAACCCAACTGCTTTCACCTCATGTATGTGACAAAATATTGTCCATCTTCTACAAGTGAGTGTTTATATATGAATTACATGAGTGATGAACCTAGGGATCTCATAGAACACTTTGAAACTAGCGTATATGTCAATGT
>JAOXJP010211506.1:0-11868 GCA_025762735.1 Platanus orientalis
AGACTGTAACATTAAGAGATACCACGATAGAGGGTGAATGCTATAAGCGGGGGAGGGGGGAGGGGGAGGAGAGACTGCTGTTGAAACTAGGGTCTTACTTTTTCTGTCATATAAGTTACGGTAGATGCCTTCCCCCCTTGATGCGGATATTAGAGCTAAGTGGAGCCCACACTTGGCTTTGGTCCCCCACACATGATGGAGTTTCTTAAAGTTTTTATTTGAGTATTTTATTGTTTTAATAATCTAGGATAAGAGGGTCATTATGTTTTTTGTTTTTAGGTCTTTTAGAAATAAGACATTGTTGTCAAAGGTATTTTATTAATTTTAGTGAGTCAAAAAGCTAAAGTGGAACCCTCTTTGAGTGTAAGTCAAAATCCTTTGAAAAGGACTTGATTTTGACACTTTTTGTTTTAGAAAGTCAAATTTTAGTAGTTTTGACTTTAGAAAAGTCTTAGGTAGTAAGTAAGCTAATAGTTTAGGAGTTTATAATTTAGTTTCTTGCTATTTTCATGAATTTGGGAGCCTATATATAGGGCTACACGTTTTTGTATTGGTATAATGGAATTAATAAAGTTTTTGGTTAGTTTCTAGCTCACCATGAGTAGAACTTCTTCTTTTCTTCAAGTTTTTTGTGCCACACACACAGATGCTCTATCTTATTCTCTATTTTTCTCCTTTATTTCTCCTTCTTCTTCTTTCTTGTTCTTTACTATTATCCATTTTTTATGGTTCCTTGAATTAAGAGTGTTCAGCTTGAGTTTTTATATAATTTCATATAGCTAGAAATCTCAGAATAACCTGAAATTTGGTATACATACTCTTCATATAGGTCAGAATCACCTCGTCAAATTTCAGAATTTTCTAAAGCACAACCAGGGGAATTTTGGGTTTCTGTCCAGAAATTACAAAATTACCCTTTTGAGTTTCTTTCTTCTCTTTTCTCCATCTTTTCTTGTTTCAATTCTTTTAAAACCCTTTAATCAATTTTCTTCTTCTATTTTCATTAAATATTGATTACTTGAGTGTGTTTCAAGTTCAATTCTTGGTTCTTTAACTTTTATTCTTGTTTCCGCTATATATCTTGGGTTTTATTGAAATTCTTAGTTATCATTCTACATCAACTTTGGCATCATCTCCATTGTGCTGCATCACCCCTCTTTCCCAGCCTTCCTTTTCTACTTTTTACTTCTTCTTTTTTCTGAAATATATATGAAGACAAATAGTTGTGGGAGCCATAAAAGAGAACAAATTAAATTTTAATGGTGACAAAGACCATATTTAGGCTATACAGAACTAATAACAACATCAAAGGAAGTTTCGAGGAAATGTCGTAAGAGGAAGAAGGAGAAGCAATCTTAGGTAAGAGTTGGTCGCTACTCTTCTACCATTTAACAATGGAAATTCATTTTATAAGCATAGAGACAAAGCTTTACCACAAATTGCCTAAGGATTGTGGAACGACCCTTTTGGTTGAATAGTTGATGCAGGCCGACCCAAGAATAAGGCTCACATCCGGTCTAATAAGCCCAACCTAATCCAACTGTGTATAATAGCTAATCAGACAAATAAGGCATTAAATCCTTGCCAACTATGTGCAACCATCATCTAAATCAATAAGACATTAAATTATGATTGAGTGATTAGAATAGTTGTCTAGATTCTAATTCAGTTCTTTTATTTGGTTTATGTCTAAATTCATTGAATGTCTGTTTTAGGAAAAAGAAATCTATGTACTAAAAAAATAAATACACTACTTTATTTGGATTGCTATGATGCTTATTTAAGGACCTCCCCCTGTATTTGAAAATCATAAATAAAATTCCAGAATTCTTCTCTCATTTGATAGAACAAACTGTTGTAGTGTGACTTGAAGATGCTTACGCTTTGGCGGATCCTTCCACCAATCCGGCTGCATCAGATTGGTATCAAAGCCAAATCTTTGGTGGATCGTGTTCTGGATCAACTGGAAAGTCAATCTTAGTTCTTCAATCTATCTCTATCTTTACTTACGTTTAATCTCTTATCATCCATTAATTGTATTATCTTGTATTTTATGGAAGAAAAAAAAAGCCAGGGAGATGGTTCTTAATATTATGACTAGATTTGTTTTTTCATTTCAAGAAGACGATCAAGTTTTTAATTAGTGACAAGTATGAGGAAAACTTGATTTCTATAAGTTTTGTTGAAACGATCTTACAAGATCCCGTAGATCAAGGCTATTGTGCATATGTTAAGGAAAATTTTTATATTCAATTCAAACAATGGAAATATATTGATAGTGCTGAATGCAGATTTTTTCCATTGAAAAACAATAATGTGATTTTAGGCAAACAATGGATTGAAGAAATGAATGCTACTTTTGATGAAGAGACACATATCTTGAAGAATGTTAACTTTAGTATGTGGTATCGAATAAAAGTAAAGCAACAATAACCTTCTTTTATGGTTCTATAATTTTTGGAAGAGAAAAAACAAGAAGAGATCATCGAAGAAGTTGATGATGAGCCAAAGCTTTCTTTACCAATTCAACTACAAAATCTGAAGGAGCCAATAGATGCCTTGAATACATTGACTTCATAAGAGCCGATACAACAAGATGATAAAATTTATACATCTCTTTTAAAATAAGAGAAAGAATATGGAGAACAGCAACCCCTTGATGTATCCAAGAAAGTTAATGAACTGTTATCCTATTATCTTGATGCAATTTTAGATGAAGAACCCAAAACAACATATTATGAGCTTTTTCCAAGACAAGTTAATAAAGCTACTTATCGGGAAGAGGTTCGATATCAAAGAATCTATCCTAGACATACTACATGGTTCATCCCTCGAAGTCATCTATTGGTGTTTATCTTTCATCACTATAGAACTCAAAGATGAGTTTATTTTAAATAGGGGAGAATTGATGCAAGCTGGCTCACATCAAGTGGTCCTAAAACTCATGGACCAAGCCCAAGAATAAGGCCCACATTCGGTCTAATAAGCTCAATCTAATTCAGCCGTATGTAACATGCAATCATATTAATAAGGCATTGAATCCTTGCCAATTATGTGCAACCATCATTTAGATCAATAAGGCATTAAATCATGATTAGGTTGATTAGAATAGTTGTCTAGATTCTAATTCAGTTCCTTTATTTGGTTTTAATTCCTTTATTTGACTTATGTCTAGATTCATTGAATGTCTGATTTAGAACCTCGGTTTTATCCGTGTATGGTTTGTACTCACTATCAAAGAATGTTCATGATGGATGAACAATCAGATGTATCAAAATCAAAGTCAATGGAAACGAAGAAATCATCCATAAAGTTAGAGAGTTTGGTAGAGATGATGTTGGTCATGCGATCATCAATCATGGAGATTCGAGATGAGATGGTTTTTATTAAACAACAAAAATCCAAGCCTATAGATCAACCACCTGAAACACAAGGACAACCAACTATTTTCGCAACAACGACATCATCTACATCTAATATCACACGGTCATGGATTCTACCATGATCAACAGAACAATGGGCTCTTCCTAACCATACGTGAACAACTACAAATCGTCAAATCCGTGGTCAACAACTAATGTCACCTTGATGCTTGGAATGCAAAAATTGCGTTTACAGTGTTTACGATTTGATGGAACTGACCTTGAGCTTTGGCTCAACAAAGTAATAAGTTTTATGAATTTTTATCAAGTTCCAGAAGAATATTGGGTCACTATTGCAGCGTTTTACTTAGAAAAGAATGTAAGGCGCTGGTATAATTGGCTTCAAATTCAAACAACACACATCACTTGATTGACATTCATGAAGGGATTGATTTCTCACTTTGGACCAACAATGTTCGATGACTATTTCATGGAATTAATGAATTTTAGGCAGACTAGATCACTTTGAGAATATCAAATGGAGTTCGAGCAAATTTCTGGTCGAATCATCAATATTCTATAGCACAGATTATTGAGTGCATTCGTTGGAGGTCTTAAGAATGATTTGTTCATCGATGTTCAAAGTCAGCGACCAAGAGACCTTTTCGATGCCATATCTCTATCTTCGTTGTTTGATGCAAGGTATCCCTTGGTAGGTCAATTTATATAGAAGTCTTCACTCAATGAAGAAATGAACTCCACGCCTAACTATACCACACCTGTCACAAGCCTTAAAACAACATTTGTTCATCAAGCATCCAATGTTCCTCCTTTCAGTTGACCTGAGTTCAAGTGCTTGACTTTAGAAACGATGAATGAAAGGCGCTTAAAGGGTCTTTGTTTCAATTGTACTGAAATTTTTTTTGTAGGTCATCGCTGTAAAACAAAACAACTCTTTTATATCAAAGTTAATGGGGGAAAACGGGGAAGAAGCAGAATCACTAGATCATGCAATCATCATCAAATCAACAATTATGATCTAGGAGGACGCAACTTGCAAGTTATGATCTAAGATTGAAGAGATTCCCTGATTTTCAACCTTGAGGACAAGGTTAATCTTATGGGGGGTAGAATGTAATGATCCTTTTGCTAGAATAGTTTGAATTAGGAAGTTGTCTAAATAAGCATGACGATGCATTAGGAATTTAGTATGATTAGATATTTTGTTTCTAAGCTAAGCAAACCTCTTTCGGTTGGAGATACATTAGGAAGTTTCTAATTTTTTATTTAGGATTTATTTTCAATTGCATTATATGCAAGATAGAAAATAATTGATTATAAATTGATGTAATGAGGTCTTTGGAAATCAATCAAGAATTCTCATTAATCTCAATTGAGATGTGTAAGAGGTATGAACTCTCTCGAACGAGTTCAGAGGTCTAATCTTCTTCAAACGAGATTACTTCTCTTTAATTTTCATTTTTTTTTCAGTATTTGAATCCTTGTAACAGAATATTGATTGTAGAAACAGAGCTTTATAAGTGTAGAGAAATTGCATTAAGTGTCTTATACTGCAATCAATCCTAAACTTGAAATTCTTGTGATTAAACGCCAGAGCCCCACCCATCAGCCCCCCTATCGTCCCAAGTATTGGGTGAAATTGAGATAAAAAATCAAATAACTTTCTAACTGGTGCAAAGGGAGTTGAAGACGGCTACTGAACTTGAAGCCTTGAAGCTATTGGCGATGATTCACAATTGGAGCAAGAAACACAAGAAACGATCATTCTCTTAGCCCTTACGGTTTCCTTGAATAGGAAGATCAATGGAGAGCTTCTAGGGTTTCATTGAAGATGACATAGCAACAGAGAACTTAAGCCAATGACCATCATTGTTGAGAACAAAAAACTCCGGCGTGAGATACGATTAAGATATAACAATTGATTTGTGAAGATTAAGCCAAAACAGCCACCATTAACAGGTGACCAGTTCTCCAGTTGAACCATCTGTACCAGCAAAGAAGAATCTGAATGAACCGAATATTGACTAAAATTATAAAGAAAAATAAAAAAATGAAAGGATCATATTAGTGGAAAACCATAAATGAAGGGTCTTACGCTCCAATCTTTCTATTGAATGTTGGAATAGATATCTGAACAATATTTGATCTCAATCTATGGTGTCCAAGGATTTAACAGATCCACTGGTATTGTTTACTTGTGATATTGAGGAATTTGAAACATGATATGCTAATAACAAAATATCACCTTAAACAACCAAAGCAGTTCTTGAACGAAGATAAACTTGAAACACTTGCTATGTTCCAAAAGATCAAGTTCTGAAACCAACCAGCCCAGGACACCATGGAAACCAGAAAGGTGATACATCCACTGATGAAAAATACGAAACAGGAACATGCATAAGAACACAATGTATGGTCAGAACACCAACCAATGCTAACACAAAAAGAGTCTGGTTGCTTACTGGCATCTAAATTTTTTATGGCTGCCGCCTTGCCATTCTTCAGAACTCCATAATATACCCTATTGTATGAGCCCTCTTCAACTAAAGCCTTAACCCCAGAGTTATCCGTCACTTCAGTTCAGCTATTGAAATGGTAGGGAATGCAATAGGCTGGACTTTAGCAGAGAGTGCCCTTAGGTGCTGTTTCTGTGGCATGACAACCTCCATTTTTGCCTGCAATCAAGACGTGATTCTGATTAGTTTCCTATTGACAAAATCAGATACCCAGAACAATCAAAATAGAATGGGAAGAATGGATACACAAAACACAACTCTAAAGAGCTCTGTAAGAAAGATAGCTTACTGCCTACCAGTTGCTAACATTGTGACAACCATAGTAGTATTTGGATGGATCCAGTTTCACTTAATATAAATACAAATCTTAGTAGTTATCTTTTAATTGCTACAATACACAGTGAGCAACATGGATTAAAGAAGCAATTATTAACACAATCAAATATAAGGTAAATAATTAAACCTTAGCGATACACTGAGTTTGTATTTCCAGTCCAAACAATTATTATGAGAAAGTGAAACGGTACAAAATACTCTTATCATGTCTAGCAAAATTGAACCATAAAAAGAAGTATTTCCTTAACTGAATGTAAATAAATGCAGAATATATAACCTTTCATACCAATTGAGGCAAGTTTGTATAAATTAAACTTAGCCAGCCTCCAAAGAGCAGAGTTGGCATTGTGACTTCACTTTAGCCATAAAAGATCTATCAGTCACATTTCCAACATCTACAGCTTGGGAATACAGGACTACCTGCTGAATTGTTTGCCATGAACGCTGAACGGAGCTCCACAACCAGCAGCTTTATGGACATCTTCTTTGCAACTACTGAAGCAGGCTCAAGTTTTTTTTTCCTCAGAACCCCCCTTTCTTAGTTTGGATTAGTAAGATAAGTGTTGCCAAAAAACATCATCAGACTAGAAAACAGTAGCATAGCTTTCACAGGCAAGTTAAACCATGAATTTTCATAAGTTCAGTAAATTTACCAAAAGAAAAAACACAGAGAAAGATGAGTGTGTTAATATTTTCTGGAAACCACTGGCTTGGTAAATAGTGAGAAGGCATTTTAATATGTATTTTTTAAGCATATGCACTGCAAATTAACATGTCCTCCCCCTGGGTATGCATAATATGTAATGTAAGGATGAGAACAGATGCCACGTAGAACAGTACATCCCTTTTAGCCCTTTAATGCAATATCTAATTGGGATTAGGCCAATTCCTTTCATGCTTGTTCAATTGAACACTGGAGAATGGAAATTTTTTTTAAAAAAAATAAAGATTTGGTAACCTCCCTTCTTATATACATACTATCTCGCATTTCATGTTTGGTTTAGGGTTTTCACAACCAAGGCGAAGAAAAAGGTTTCTAAGTCACCCTCCCTGTTGTCATACAGTGGATGAGTAGGGGTGCCTACCAATAAATGCTCAAAAAAAAAAAGAAGAAGTCAATTTTGATGCTAAGATTAACCAATCAGGTTGATATTGGCCAGATACCGATAGTTGGGCCCATCAGCTGGAGGATATAGGCTTCTTGCATGTGTGCCGTGCCAGTAAGGAGGATGACCAAGAAAGTGTTTTTTCAGTCAACTGAGAGAATTACCTCCTGCAGATTAGTAAATTTTTTACCTGAGGGGATTAAAGGAAAATAATAAAAAAAAAAAAAAAAACCACACCCAGTCCCCACATACTAGTGGATGTATTATCAACAGAAAAAAGTCTTAATGATTTTCAAGAAACAAACTGGACTATGAGAAAGGACAAAATGGAGGTTGGCGTAACTGCAGAAGCCCATCACACCACTCGTCATAACTGTGCTAAAAGAAAGAACAAAAGCAACAACAACAACAAAGCCTAATCCCAACTATATGGAGTCAGCTGCACGAAAATTTTGTTACATATAAATACACACAAAAGACAACATACTGACGAAGTGAGAATCTGACTGAACAGATGAGAAGAAGTAAAGGCCCCAGAACCCGACTAGCAGGACATATTGCAAAATATGAGCAACGACCATCTGAAATTTTTGCAGGGACATGAAAAACACTGAGAAAG
Organism: Platanus orientalis; assembly: GCA_025762735.1. Lineage (NCBI taxonomy): Eukaryota > Viridiplantae > Streptophyta > Magnoliopsida > Proteales > Platanaceae > Platanus > Platanus orientalis. Next base: position 7,961 of record JAOXJP010211506.1, read on the forward strand.
ATCCAAAATACTTTAAAAAATTATATAGTGATGCACCATACTCACATTCAAATTAAGATGACACATGCTAGTACAAGCTCTTATTGCCTATAAAGAATATCAAAATAACAAAAACAAGGTTAGAAGAATCTACAGGGTTCTTTTTACACTTCCGATATTTCCATGTTTTCTTATTTAATTGGTTCACAAGTTAGAAGAAGCCTCTCCACAATCGAGGCCCCGATTACTCAATGTAACATTTCCTACGTCAGGGTCAATTGATGAAATAAGTGACAAAGTTGGCAATTTGAAATAAAAGAATAAATTAACAAGCTGAACAAGTGTCACATGTTGGTATGTCACACACTTGCAGGCTCTTAATAGGGTTTATTTTAGGAGTTCCCAATCAAGTTCCTTGATTTTAACTATCCATCTCAATTGAGCTGCATCCTGCTTCTTTCATTACCACCTTTTCTTCCCTTAACTCTCTCATTCTTGCAACATCAGTCCACTTCTCTGCAATGGCATAAGTACTTAACAGAAGGATTGAATCTGTAGGGTGTTTATCATTGAACTCCACCAATGCTCTCTTCACAATTTCCCCCAGTTCAACATTTCCATGGACTCTGCATGCTGCAAGTAATGCACGCCAAGCTGTAGCATCGCCTTCAATGGGCAAGGACATGATCAGTTCATGAGCTTCTTTCAACAACCCAGCACGACCCATGAGATCGATCATACATCCATAGTGTTCAATCTTAGGTGAAAAGCCATATACTCTAACCATCCTCTCGAAGCAGCTCTTCCCCTCTGCCACCAGACCTCCATGGCTGCAAGCATTTAACAGAGCCAGGAAGGTGACTTCAGTAGGTCTTACTCCCTCCTCCTCCATCTTAAGGAAAAGCTGAATAGCATTTTTTCCCTGGCCATGAACACCATAGCCAGTAATCAAGGCTGTCCAGGTTTTCACATCTTTGCTCTCCATCCTATGAAAAATATCAACAGCCCTTTCTAAGAGCCCACATTTTGAAAACATGTCTATAAGAGCTGTGCCGAGAACAGCATCCAAGTTCAATCTTTCTGCTTCTATATACTCATAGACACATCGGCCTATGGCAAGAGCCCCCTTAGAGGCACAAGCCCCAAGCAATCCTGCTAATGTAGCTGAATTAGGTTCCACTTGTTCGATTTTCATTTTCCGTAGTAAAGCTAATGATTCTTCCACCACGCCACTTTTAGCATACCCATCTATGATGCAATTCCATAAAACAATATCCTTCTTTGCGAGTCCATCGAATATTTTCCGTCCAGAACCCATACGCCCAGTTTTTGCATACATAGCAATGATAGCAGTTACTACACTCATATCTGAATACAAACCACTCTTGATGCAATTACCATGGAGAGATTCTCCTCCAATGAGATTTTTTGAATCGCCAAAAGCAGACAAAACACTCAAGACTGTGGCAGTGCTGACTCCAAAACCCCCCATATGCATTTGTGTGAACAATTCCATCACTGTAGCCGGTTGAGACATATGGATATACCCACCCATCAAAACATTCCATGAAACCAAATCTCTTTCTTTAGGATACTCATCAAACAATTGATGGGCATCACTAATCCTACCACAAGCACAGTAAAAATGGAGGAGCGTATTTCTTACATTGATAAACAACTCATATCCACATCGAACAACAACTGCATGAATCCCTAGGCCGGTTCCAATAGCTAATTCGCGAGCGCAGGATTTGAGGGTCGAGATGAAGGAGAATTGGTCTAGCAAAATTCCCTGAGCCCTAATGGCATTGAATAGAAAAATGGCTCTTTTGGGATCTTCACTGATCGAATAGCCTCTCAGCATTGTATTGAACATGAAGAGATTTGGGTTTTGAATTTGGTTGAAGATTGAGGCGGCATAGTCTATGTTGAGTATGCAAGAGGCAAGAAGTTTGCTTATAGGAAAAGGGATAAGGTCGAGTCCATTCTTGATCATATGGGCATGGATTTGAGAGGCATCAGAGGTTTTCTTGCAGGATTCCAGTAGAGAGATGAGGTTTTCATGCTCCAGAGATATGGAGAAGTATTTTTGGTACTGGGTTATGGGCCAAATTTTGAATTTCTGCCTCCGACCCAAATTAGCTGTTAAGATCATTAGCCTGAACCTCAGAAAACGGGTGAGTTCAACCGGGACAATTCGAATTTTTTGGGGCAACAAACTAGGAATTGAAATAAATTTGAATCTTTGTTGAAGTAGAAGTACTCGTTGAGATCATTACAAGCAGAAGAAAATATAAACATGAAAGGTAAGGGCATTCACCTTTTTGCTGGAGATGATCCCGGCAACAAGGGCATTCCCCCTTTTCACTTGAGACGATCCTGGCTGGCTACAAGGGCATTAACGCCTCGGCCTGTTCTTGAAACCTGTCATTTACTACTTCTCTGAGAACTCAGTCATCCAGAAAACTCGGTTGCTTGGTTCATTACGGGCGCGTCTGGTAGTGTAGAATATGGAATCTACTCCAAGATAGGATTCTATATCGAGCCGTACTTCAGGCGTCTGGTTGTCCTGATTAGAATCAGCCAAATTCCACCATGATTTTCTATCCAATCTTCAGGATCGTTTCGACACTGGATTTCTTCCACCTCCGTCGAACTGAAGCTGTGATTTTCTATCCAAGTAACCTTGGGTCTGGTTGTGTGGATTCCGCCTAAAATGGATTCTGATTTTTGGACTTGCGATTTTGAGAACATACGATTCTATAATCCAGACCGGGTTCTTGATAACCATGAACCAGCCATGCTCTACAGTGTTTTACAACTCGGACTCCCCCCAAAACCTGGCTGAGTCGCCCCCCTCGGCAAGTGAGACGAGTTCACAACCAAAGCGGATTTCCTGGAGTGCTCTTTACTGTAGCAAAAATGAAGCACCAGGGCGTCGGGTGACACATGAGAGAAAAAAGTGAATAACTGTTAGGTGTTTTTTTCACTTTTTTGGTTCACGTGTCACCCGACACCCTTGTGCTTCAGTTTCACTACAGTAAAATCTATCCAAGAAATCCGCTTTGGTTCACATCAAGTAAAAAAAAAAAAAATCAGTGAAATCAAATGAGTTCGAATCATTCCGGTCGACTGGAGAGATATCACGCCGGCACCAATCCATTTGATGCCTTGTAGTCGAGAAGTATTTGCTTATTTGGTAAATCTTTATAAAAAATAAAAAAAAAGAAGGTATTTACAAAATGCATAAAATACTTTTTTATAGTATATTAACTAAAACACCATCCTTTAATTTGTAAATATATATGTTGTAAATTTCAAGAATTATAAAATATATGTAATGTTTAGTGTTGAGTCATGTTAAAGTTAAAGTTCTCCTTGAATCCCAACTATATGAAGATTATCTCCAAAGACTAAATAGACTCCAGAGAAGCAAGTTAGGAACATGTACAGCTCATTTCAAAGGATCCATCCCTCACTTTTCACTCAAAAAGGTAAACAAAGTATGTTAATAGGGTAAGTAATGAACCAACGGTCCCTAAAAGGTTTACAAAGGTCATTAGACCTCTCCAGACCTTAAGAGTGGTAATCCTGAGTCTTTTACAGCCTTTACAAGACAATTTTAGCGTTCAACAGAGAAATCGGGTCAAGCTACAATCGAACCAGGGGGTGCCGGCTTGAACTTTACTTAAGGACTTGAGTTGTCACTTATCGGATCGATCTTAGATCGAACCAGGAACTCTCGGGTTTCAAGTTCTATGTAGACTTTGCTTTAGTGAGTGGTTTCGGCTTAAGTTGCCTGATACCAGCTGGATCCCCGATTGAACTAACACCAGCTCAATTCAGGATTAAACCGTGAAGTCCAGTTCAAGGCGATGGGAATTGAAATTCAAATTTTGATTCTAAATCAAGGGTTAAGGCTGTTGGAC
>JAOXJP010211517.1:0-11868 GCA_025762735.1 Platanus orientalis
AGAAGAATGTATATAATGATTGAGTGAAGGCATCATTAAATTGAGAGAGAGAGAGAGAGAGAGCAAAGAGAAAAATGGTGAAGTAAAACACAAGATCAAGTATATTGTTTTCATGTGTCAGGTAATTCTTTTGTATAATCTCACAATTAGTTCTTGTTTTTGGTCAGGGATATGTAAGTTTTTTTGATAGAAAGTCAGTCGTTGTGTGATAGTGCTCTTTTAGGATTGGGAGTTTAAAACTTAGGACCTAGGAATGACTTAGTGCGACGCTTAGAAATTCATGCCATGAACTCACTTTTACTTTTATTAATACCTTAGGTGACTCCACGATGAACTTACATTGCAAACTAAAAAAAACTATAGAAAATAAAAAGTAAAAGAAGTCCAGTATTGAGATTGAAATGAGAATAAGGAATCTAAGTTTCTCAAGATTAGAGAGATGTGATAGCTTTAGGAGAAATGCTAAACTAAGGTAATAGACCCAATTCATAACATAGTAGACTTTAAAGTGGCTAACTTAGCTACATGCAAGGCTATCTAGTTCTTCCTGCACATATAAGGATTATTAAAACCATTAGCATCAACCACAAATACATATCCTAACACCTCTACAGAGTATCCAAGTGTCTCGCTAGATTAGTGAAACATTCCCACAAAACACAATCTAATGGGCTACTTATTCATTAAATGTTTGGATCAATGGAATAAATAGCGAATTGAACACTTCAAATGAGGGGCATAAGGAAAAAAATAAGAAGTGTGTATTATAAAAGATGAAAGAAGTATAAACAATGGAGAAAAGTACATGAAAACTAGAATTGACAGATTCTTGTAAGGTTACGACAGACCTGATTAAGTAGGCAGCATACTCGTGGAAAAAGGAGAAATGGAAAAATACATATATAGACAAAATCCAAATTTCTCTTCTGATTTATCATAAAAAGAGAGGAAAGTGATGACATTGAATCTCGACTCACCAAGATGGTCCTCTGGTCACCCTCAGTCTCAAGCCCTCTCTTCGACCCCACCTACACCAGGATGGTGAATAGCGCCGGTGTGGCGCTGGCCTACACCCCTCCGACGCTCAAGTTAGTAACCAAATCTTAAAATTCTCTTTTGGGTTATTTGTGCATACCTTCTTCTCAAGGGTTCCTTCCATTATATAGGCGTCCTCTAGGCGGTTACGTGTGGTGGATTTTAGCTTCGTACAAGTGCATGGTCCTGGTCAAGAATATTCCTCAAGTTAGTTAGAGGAACATGGGTGAGTGGTGCATGTGTTAGCGCTGGATTAATTGTTCCCCTGCATCATTTTGAGTCTTGTAACCACCCTTCTATCTTGATGGAGGTTGACACCTATCGCTTGGTCAATTTGGTGTTGCTGGCACTTTAGTCGTCATGTGATTTGTGGGCGTTGTGTGACTGTTAGGCTCATTGTGCTCTTCCTAAGATGGTCAGCTGGGCCATGATCAGTCCAGCACTCGGATGACCGATCGTTGTCAGTCGCCATTAGTTGGAGTTGATTGTTGGTCATTGTCGATCATTAATGGTTGGGCATTAGGCTTCGTGATCGGGAAACGATGGGTCGCCCAACAAGTCAGTTGAACCTAGGTGGTTCACTTAATTGACCGACTCGGGCTAAATACCTCATCATCATCTACCCCCCAATTCCCTAGTTTGCCGTTCTGAGCTAGCATTGGGAATTTGAAGGGTTGCCTGAGGTGATTGACATGTCAGTGCCTCAGTTTTGTCTTTATTGAGCCCCATGCCATTAATGGTGACATGACATGTTATGTCGACTATCGTTTTTCCCTCGAATCACGCTCTCATTCGACGACATGGGGTGACTTAGACAATCCAACGGTCGGGGGCGATCTAGGAAGCCTATAAAGAGAAACCGTTGCCTCTTTTGTGCCTCCCATTTGCATTCAAAGTTTTCCTGGAGCCGTGTTTGTGTTGCTTTGCATTCGTGTTCACATTGTACTCAAGGATCCGTTAGTCGGAGTGTCAACTTGGAGGTACTGCCTATTCTCCGTTATTTTTCTCCCTTTTCTTATAGTTTTCCCTTTTTTCTCCTTCCCCCTTTTTAATCATATTATTATTTTCATTTCAAGGAGTATCCTTCTGTTCTACTCTCTTCTCTCTTCTCTTTACCATACTATAGTTTTTCAACCTTCATCTCTTCTTCTCGAAGTTTGACCCTAGATTCTACTGGGGCTCCCCTAAGTTTTCATTTGACTCATTTGTGCTACTATCTTTGTACCTGTCAGCGTCCACCTGAGTTGAGCATCTTGGGATTTGAGTCCTCCTTCTTGAGTACTATTCGAAACCAAGTTCTAGAAATCATCGGTCCTTCGGTTAGCGTTATATACACCCTCGGTCGGATGAGTACTCAATATAATTCTTCAATGTCAATCATGGCTTTGGATGCTAACTTAGTTAGGGAGGATACCCCTCACTCGGCTCATCCCTCAGATCCTGTTAGGTGGTCTTGTTTTTCTGATGTTCCATATGCTGCTCAGGGCATCTCATCGACCATGTCCACGTCCTGACTGAGGAATCTACTATAAATCTTTCAGATACTTGAGTCGGTCAGTTTGAGAGTCCCTGTTCCCGACTAGTGGGCTTGTGCCTACCTTGCAAACGAGGTCTCTTTCTTTAGTAGACGCTGGAAGCTAGACTTCGTTTCCCCATTCTTTTGCTCATTCGTCAACTACTAACCCACCTCCATCTTACTCGGGGCTAAATCATGCCTAATGGGTGGATAATCCTAATTGTGTGCATGGTATTATGGCCTGCATGCAGTAACGGTCAGGACCATCTGACCATCCCTGAATTCTTCTACTGTTACAAGGCAATGGAGCTGCACTCAGGGTGGTGGTACTTCAACGCTCGATCCCCCGACCGAGTGTTAATCACTGGTTTCCCAACTTCAAACAGAGGTTGGAAAAATAAGTTTTTCTTCATTTCTGGGGATGGATGAGAGTCCTACTCGTGGGAGGCACCTATTGATGGAGTCCACACAGTCCCCAAAATCTGGGGGAACCTTGCAAAAAAGGTAACTTTCGATTACCATCATTTTCCTTGTTAGGTTTACCCTCGGTCTGGACAACTTGCTTTCTGTCTCGACTATTTTTGTAGCTTTGCTCGAGTGTCTGTTGTCCGAGACTGAACTCACAAAGTTAGGCCATGCCTTTGCACATCTAGTTTGGAATTATTCTCTACTAGTGAATCCCGAGTCCCTCTCGTCTTATCTGTTTGGCCCTGAACCCCCTTCTTCTAGGCCCCTTACAATGCCCATCAGTTAACCAGGTCAGCAGGACTAACGTATTTGTCTCAATTTTTTTAATGTTACCCATGGTTCTCCTTTTGCAAATATGTCTGTCGTACCATCAAAGGCTTCTCTGGTGAGAGTCTCCTTCAAGACACTTGGGGGCAGCTCACATAAGCTGCCAAAGTTCTCTCACCAACGCTCGGCGGAGAAGGCAAAACTAAGCGGGGCCTCAACCGCAGTTGGCATCCCGATTGCCCCCCTCTCCCTTCCATCATTGACCTTGAGGCGGTGTTGGACACTTTTCCCTCGTTCGATTAGTGTGTGGTTGACCTCCCCTCACACACCGTGGGAGGATCTTTCGCAAAGGGAAAGGAGAAGGCCCCTCCATATCTACTTGCCGATGAAGACCAAGCGGTCACCCACCTATGCTTGATGCTCTCCGACAGTGGCATGGAGAGCTTCAAGGGCAGCAGTACGATTGCCCTGGTAAAGAGCACCTTCTTTGATGTTGAGAAGGTGAGTGTTTCATTTTGACAATCAGTTTAGTTACTGTTATCATTTTTTACCATTGGTTATCTATTATTGAATGTCTCTTCCTCTGTTTGTAGGTGCAAACGAAGGTGGTAGCTCTCTCAAGTTGTCAACTCGGTTCTGATGCTTATGTCGGCAAGCTCTGGAGGAAGTTGTCTGAGGCTAATTCTAACCGGTCAGCACTAGCGAAGAGACTTACCGAGGCTAAGCATAAATTGAAGGGTAATAAGGCTACCCTGGAGGAGGTTGGAGACCAACTTGAAGGGGAGAAGGCTGGGGCTGCTATGTTGTAGAGGTCTTTAGAAGAGCTGAGGGACAGCTGGGAGGTACAGAAGGAGAGAGTTGTTGGGGAGGTGATCGTCCCCTATCAGCAATCCAACACTTTCAATGATGAGACATTAGAGTACTTCATAAGTGGCTTTGAATCCCTCCATCACCGGATTATGCGGGTGTGCCTTAACCTCGACCTTTCAATGTTCAAGGCTGATGTCGAGTTCGACTCCTCGGCGCTCGAGGCCTCTAAAGAAACTGAAGTGGAGTTGGGAAGGACAACGCGACCTCTTAAGGGATAGGCTTCTCTTTGTTTTTTATATGTGTGGACCAAGGGTCCTTTCTTTTTCTTCTTTTTGTATGTGTGGACCAATGGTCCTTTCTTTTTTTTATTTTTATTTTGTACACTAGCTCTTAATCAATAGACTTTCCCTTTTGATTGCACATGGTAGCTCTTGTAATTACTTGACAATATAAATTTGTAGACTGTTCATTTGCTTAAGTGGCTCTTGATTCTTGTTACGAATCACTTAATAGGGTTAGGTTTGACCTGGTTGATCGTCGACACTTCATTTTTGGGTCTGTTATAGAGAGCTTTCGCCATCTGAGGGTTGTTCTATGTGACACTCCACTTAGGATTTTAGTTGTAGAATATCTTTGTATACTGAGGGTTGTTTAACTGGAATTGGTCTATTTTTTTTACACCACTTAGGACTTTAATTGTAGAACATCTTTGTAGACCGAGGGTCGTTTCATTGGACTTAGTCCATTTTTTCGACATCGCTTGGGACTTTAGTTGTAGAATGTTTTTGTAGATCGAGGGTTGTTTTACTGAACTTGGTCCATTTTTCTGATACCACTTAGGACTTTAGTTGTAGAATGTCTTTGCAAACCGATTATCATTTTACTGGACTTGGTCCATTTTTTAGACACCGCTCGAGACATTAGTTGTAGAACATCTTTGTAGACCAAGGGTCATTTTACTGGACTTGTTCCATTTTTTCGACACTGCTCGGGACTTTAGTTGTAGAACGACTTTATAGACTGAGGATCATTTTACTGGACTCGGTCCATTTTTTCAACACCGCTCGAGACATTAGTTGTAGAATGTCTTTATAGACTGAGGGTCATTTTATTGGACTTGATCCATTTTTTTGACACCGCTCAAGACATTAGTTGTAGATGTCTTTATAGACCGAGGGCCGTTTTATTAGACTAGGTCCATTTTTTTTACACTGCTCTGGACTTTAATTGTAGAACGCTCATGTATTAGACATAATAGTAGATAAATTTATTATCTCAAAGTCAGAATTACATGTCTATTGGTAATACCTTTTTAGGTGTTCAATGTTCCATGGTTGAGGCAGGAGTTCTCCTTCTAGGGTTTCTAAGTAATGGGTGTTGTTTTGTGTGGACTTGGTCACCCGATAGGGCCCTTCCCAGTTGGGTCCCAACTTGCCATCACCTGGGATCTGTGTTGCTATGCTTACCTTCCAGAGAACAAGGTCTCCATTATCAAAGCTTCTCAGGCGAACCTTGGCATTGTGATACTTCATCATCCTCTGTTGGTATGCTTCCATTTGGAGGGAAGCTTTATTCATTTTCTCCTCTAACAAGTCTAGCCTCAGTTGTAGCTCTCTCTCTGCTTGCTTGGTCTATGATCTTTGAGTCCTCAGACTTGTCAAGCCGATTTCCATGGGTATGACCGCTTCCCTACCAAAGGCTAAAGCGAAAGGCGTCTCCCCCATGGAGCTCCTTGGAGTGGTTTTATAGGCCGATAGGACCCCCGATAGCTTGTCGACCCATTGTCCTTTTGATGCCTCCAGTCTGGTCTTGATTATCTTTAATATAATTTTGTTGGTCACTTTCACTTGACTATTTCCCTGGGGGTGTGCTAGGGAGGAAAAGTGGTTCTTAATGCCCAACTGAGAGCAAAATCCTCGAAAATGTATGTTGTCGAATTATTTCCCATTATTTGTGATTATTACCCATGGTAACCCAAATCGGTATATGATAAACTTCCAAATCATGAAGTCGCGTATATTGCTTTCGGTGATAGTTACTAGATTCTCGGCCTTAACCCATTAGGTGAAGTAGTTGATGGCCATGAGGAGAGACTTCCTTTGTCTTTTTGTCAAGGGGAGGGGACCTACAATGCCTATTCCCCATTAAGCAAAGGGCCATGATCCCGTGATGGGCATGAGTTCTTCTGTTGGTTATCGAGAAATGTTAGCGAACTTTTGGCAACTGTCACACCTCCGAACAAGGTTTATCGAGTCTGCCTGCATGGTTGGCCAATAATACCATGCTCTTTGGGAATTAGTGATCGACTACCTGAGTGGTTTCTGCATATCCCTTCGTGGACTTCTCTCATGGTGTAGTTCACTTCGGCTGGTGACAGACATCTCAAGTATGGCATGGTGAAGCTCCGCTTGTAAAGGGTGTCATCTATTAATGTATACTGGCTTGCTCAGAGTTTGACTTTTTTGGCCTCTCCTCAGTTTGTCGGGAGATCTCTTACTTTGAGATATTGCATGATTGGAGCCATCCAATCATTTTCGGGCTCATTCATGCAAGCACAAATGTTCATCTCATTTTTCATACTAGGACTGATGGGAAGGCTTATTGGGAGTCAAAGACTCATCACATACTTATCAGATGCCAGTCGGGCCAATTGATCTGCATGCTCATTCTGACTTCTGGGGATGTGTTAGATCTTAAACTTTTCAAATTGTGACCTGAGTTCCTTCACCCAAGTCAGATACTCTTGCATCCGATCCTCTTTGGCCTCATACTCGCCAATCACTTGCCCTTCAACTAGTTTGGACTCAGTGTAGATGTCAATGTGTTCGGCCCCAGCCTCCCTTATAGCGTTCAGACCGATAATTAGCGCTTCATACTATGCCTTGTTGTTTGTTGCCTTGAATCTGAGTTAAATCACATATTTGATCTTAACCCCATCAGGGGTAGTCAGCAGCAACCCAACCCTGCTGGCTGAGGAGATGGATGATCCATCCACATGTAGGGTCCATTCCAACTCTGAGGAATCTCTCTCTCCTGAATCTGTGGGTGTTAATTCTGCCAAAAAATCTATAAGTACCTATCCCTTTATAGCAGTCCTCGGTCGATACTAATGTCAAATTCACCCAGCTCCACAGCCCACTTGATCATTCTTCCCGATACTTCTGGTTTCTGTAACACTACCCTGGGCGGTTAGCACTACCAGAGGATGAGCCTGGAAATAGGGTATGAGCCTTCTTACCCTGGTTACGAGCACGTATGCCAACTTCTCTGAAGGTGGATATCTTAATTCTACTCCGTGGAGGGCTTTATTGACGTAGTATACTGGCATTTGACTGTGCTCGTCTCGAACCAAAACTGAGCTCATCACTACCCCTGACACTGCTAGATAAAGGTACAAGTCCTCTCCTGGTATTGTCAATATGAGACTTGGTAGACATGCTAGGTGCTCCTTGAGTTCCCTAAACGATCAGTTGCCATCCTCCGTCCATTCAAATCCTTTCTTTAAAAGGCGAAAAAGGGGAAGCATTTGTCCGTGGACCTTGAGATGAATCGGTTGAGGGCCGCCCCCCTTCTAGCTAGTTGTTGCACTTCTTTAGTAGCTCATGGTGGCTTCATGTCTAATATAGCATAGAGTTTCTCAAGATTAGCCTCAATGATCCTGTAAGAGACCATGAAGCCAAGGAACTTTCCTGCTAACACCCCAAAGGCAGACTTGGCAGGGTTGAGCTTCATTTAGAACCTTTCGAGTGTGCAGAGAATTTGCTTCTTGGCTTCTATATTTTTCACTAACATATCATCCACATAAACTTCCACATTTCTCCCGATCTATGCCTTGAACACTCGGTTCTCCAGTCTTTGATAAGTGGCTTGTGCATTCTTCAACCCGAATGGCATGACCTTGTAGTAGTATGTGCCTCGGTCGGTTATAAATGACGTCTTCTCCTAATTTCTCTTCTCTATCTTTATTTGGTTGTAGCTGGAGAATGTATCCATGAAATTGAGTAGGGCGTGCTTGGAAGTAAAGTTAACCAGTGCGTCTATTCTCAAGAGTGGGAAGTTGTCTTTAGGGCAAGCCTTGTCGAGGTTGGTAAAGTCTATACACATCCTCCACTTGCCATTTTTTTTCTTGACCAATACCACATTGGCTATCCAATCGGGATAGATGACTTCTTGTATGAATCCTGCCTTTAACAATTTGTCCAACTCCTTTGCAACGGCTTGATTCCTATTGGGGGCAAAGGCTCATTTCTTTTGTCTAACTAGTTTCGCTGAAGGGTTAATGCGCAACCTGTGTATAATCACCCTCGGGTCAATCTCTGGCATATCTGCATGCGTCTATGCAAAGACGTCCCTATGCGTAGTGAGCAGTTTTCAGGCGAAAATTTAATTATTCCAAGAGCTTTTAGGTTAATGCCCAGGTCCTCTAGATCCTCCGCGAGCCAAGTCTGCTTTAGCTAGAGGTCTTCTCTGTCTTCCAGGTTGTCAATGATGAGAGCCTCCTTTAACTTTTTTCCCTTCAAAGACGCGATGTAGCACTTATGAGCCATCGTTTAATCACCTCCAACTTCCCTGACTCCGTTCTCGATTGGAAAATGCATCAACAAGTGCTTTGCCGAGGTAATGGCTTTCATTTTGTTTAATTGTGGTCGACCGATGATAGCATTGTATGCGGAGGGATAGTCAACGACCAAGAAATTGACCTCCTTAGTTACTTGGTGAGGGTTGATCCCAACTGTTACTAGGAACGCATTGACCCCTCTTGGGTACAGTTTGTCCCTGGTGAACCTTACTAAAGGTGTCATCATCGGTCAGAGCTTATCTTTTCCTATTCTCATATGCTCAAAGACAAACCAATACAAGATATCCACCAAGCTGCCGTTGTTTATAAGCATCCTCCTAGTTCGATGGTTAGCTATGACCAACGTAACTACCAAGGCATCATCATGGGGTGTTACACCCCATGGGAGTCTTCTTCTATGAACATGATATCTTGCTGATTGATGTGGGGAAGTTTCTTGGGTCTGTCCATCGAATAAACTTCTATTTATGATGCTCTCATCACTCGCGTATGGGCTTTTCAAGCAGAATTCAGCTAGCCAGCTCCTACGGACCCTCTAACAATACCTTTATCTCTCAGAATGGCTTTGATTCAGGATTATTCCCGCTCAAAGGCTTTTCCTCAATCCTTAGCAAGGTCCAAGAGTGACCCTCTACAAAACACCTTAATTTTCCCTATTGGATGAGTGCTTCTATTTGTTCCTTCAAGTCGAAACAATCCTCTGTGTTGTATCCGTGGTCCCGATGGAACCGGTAGCAATTCCTTTGGGATCTCTTTTCTGGTGGAGTCTTAAGCTTCTCGGGCCACTTTAAGGATGAGTCATCCCTCAATTACATAAAGACTTGTTCGAGGGGTGTGTGTAGGCTCATGTTCACTAATTTGGGATGTTCGCCTCCCTCAGTCCTACCACTCGGTTGGTGGGGGCCCTCATTTGGGACCCAGTTTTGGTGATTTTTAACTATTCATCTCTTCTTTTCAATGGCTCTCGATGTTCACTTCCTCTATCTCTCCTTGCTATCATTGTATTTTCTGTATTCATGTATTTTTGGGATCGGAGCATCAACTCGGCCATGTTGTTGGGCGGGGATTTGGAAAGAGAGAATAAGAACTTTATGGGTAACAACCCACCCATGAAGGCTGTGAGCACCTCCCATGAGCACCACCTTCTTGTCAACATCATCTACTTGCATCACCTCTCGGTTAAAACGAGAGACGTAATCTCTCAACGACTCTCCCTTCGATTGTTTAACGTTAAGTAGATAAGTTGCAAGCTTACAATAACGCCTCCCTCCTATGAAGTGACTAATGAATGATTGGCTCAACTCAGAGAATGAGTTGATGTTGCTCAGTTGAAGATTATTGAACCACTTTTGTGCGAAGCCCTTTAGGGTGGTTGGGAAGGCTCTGCACATGACCCCATCCGAGTAATCATGTAGGAGTATCAAGGTTTTGTACGTCTCGAGGTGGTCGAACGGGTTTTGGCTTCCATCGAAGGGCTCCATCTGAGGGATCCCAAACCTTTTAGGGAGAGGATATGACATGATCAACAGAGAGAAGGGATAACCAGTTTTTTGCACCAAGACCTGGATTATGGAAGGGGTTTTTCCCCAGATTACTTTCATCATGATGTCCAGTTGATCCTGCATCTTTCACATCCATTTCTCTTATTCGGTGGTGGCCCCTCCTCCCATGCCGTTGGTCTGTTGAGACGCGAAGGCCCCGGGGCCATGACTGTCTCCCTATCTTTCTCATTCGTGTGCTTACTCAATCTCTGGTCTAGGGTGTGTAGCCTCTTATGTCTCGTCATCGCCGGAATATTGGTGCTCCATCTATGTCATGAGCCTGCGATTCAATTCCTAGTTCTACAGCGTGATTCATTCTATATTTTGGTTAAGGTTTTGTGTCTGTTGCTCCAAGGTCGTAATTTTATCAACTTCAGCTTCTCTCCTGCTTTGATTGTTTGTAGATGAATCATTCTGGCGAGCCGCATCCTTCCCAACCGAGTTTTAACCATATGACTTTGTCTTGCCTAAAATCACTTCGGACTTCCCACAAACGGCACCAGTTGATGACATTGAATCTCGACTCACCAAGATGGTCCTCTAGTTACCCTCGATCTCGAGCCTTCTCTTGGATCCCACTTACACCAGGATGGTGAATAGCATCGATGTGATGTTGACCTACACCCCTCCGACGCTCAAGTCAGTAACCAGACCTTAAAATTCTCTTTTGGGTTTTTTGTACATACCTTCTTCTCAAAGGTTCCTTCCTTTATATAGGGGTCCTCCAAGCAGTTACGCGTGGTGGATTTTAGCTTCATACAAGTACGTGGTCCTTGTTAGGAATATTCCTCAAGTTAATGAGATGAACGTGGGTGAATGGTGCACATGTCAATGTCAGATTGATTGTTCCCCTGTGCCACTCCGAGTCTTGTAACCACCCTTTTGTCTTGATGGCGTTTGACACCTATCACTCGGTCAGTTTGGTCTTGCTGGCACTTTGGTTGTCATGTGATTTGTGGGTGTTGTGTGACTGCTAGGCTCATTGCACTCTTCCCAAGACGGTCAGCTGGGTAGCGATTGGTCCAAAACTTAGACTACCGATCGTCATCGGTTGCCGTTAGTTGGTGTTGGTCGTTGGTCAATAACAGTATGGTGTTAGTCTCCGTGATCAGGTAATGATGGGTCACCCAGCAAGTCAACTGGACCTAGGTGGTTTGCTCAGTTGGCCGACTTGGGACAAATACCTCATCATCAGAAAGATTAAATAAAACATACTGATTTAAAGAGAAATATAAACGATTAAGAGTTTACCCAAATCTGAATACTGAAACCATGAACAACCTCCAATCTTTTGGGTTGAAGCAATCCGTTTTTGGTTTGCCACTCTTAGCCTTCTGTTGGTTGGCCAAGTGAAACACACGCAAGAAAAGGAATAAAATAAAAATTAAAAAAAAAAAACCTTAACAACCTCAATCAAAAGAACCGTTGGCACCAAACCCGGGTAACTTACCGATAAAAGTTACAATGTCATTCTCCACTTCCACCCAGATGGAGTCTATCTACAATAAAATTATCAAAATCATTGGGGTGAAACCAGCTTTGTCGAATTGAAGAGAGGAAAATAGAAAAAAAAATTAGAGAAAAAAAATGTTAGATTAAGAGATTAGAAGGAAAATAGAGTATGAGGGAAAGAGGAATACGAAGAAACGTTA
>JAOXJP010211528.1:0-11867 GCA_025762735.1 Platanus orientalis
TCAATTGTTGATCTCCCAGGCATAAATCCAAATTGATTGTCAGACACTCTAGTTTCACATCTTAGTCGATGTTCAATATTTACCAAAAAAAAAAAAGAAGTTCTACTATTTCAAAAACTGAGATAATAATTAATCCTATAATATTAATGCGTGAAGAAATTCCATCTATTCGTAAATTAATAATTATATAATTAAAAAAATGGATTAATGCCTTTATCAAGGCGTTAATCTTTATATTCCCCACTTGTCATTAAAGGCAACCAATCATATATCTTGTACCCATTTTATTAATGTGAACATTAAACACCTTGGAATCAATAATTTTAGTTATTCGGTTGTTGGGTTATTTGAGGAAGTAATCTTAGAAACAACGATGTCTTTATGTCATGTTCAAATAGATAATACTTATGTTCAATGTGCTTACCCTTCTTATGGCACCATGATTCCTTATCTGGAGTTATAGCACTACTATTACAACAGTACATAATTATTGATGATTGAACCAAAAGTGCAACTTCAAGCTCTAATTAGAATTTTCTGAACCATAAACCTTCCACATACCCTTATCTGTAGTTGAATTAGCTATATTGATGCTTCAAACTAACAACTGGAAAGGTAAAAAAATATTATAAAGTAAATATTCGGATGCCCTTATTGAACTAGAAGTCAAAATTAGTTTACCCAACTGCTAAAGGTTCTCACCAATATTGACAAAAAAATATTCTTTAATCATTTTTATATATACTTAATGTTTGCTTTTATAGTTGTTCAATGTTCTAGACCTAGATAATCATACCAGCTGTAAAGTAATACATTACAGTGCAAAGTATATCATATATGAGACTATCTATTATAGAAGCATATGAACATTTTCTCCTTGCGATCTTCCTCTTTATATCTCTTTGGACACTAATCGTTGGACGAACTTTCTATGTCGAAAAAGATAAAAATCCTACCCTCAAATCCTACATTGCAAACTTGACTAGTAATAAATATAAGTTAAGCTGAGTATCTTATTTCTTCTATCTCTTTATAATTTGATTTTTGATAGCGTAGTAGAGGGGTGAGCCACCTTTACACCAACTAGATGGTCCTACGGTCAACCCAAGTCCTTGGCAAGGCAGGCCTTGCACATAAGAAACGAGAAGAGGTCAAGGAGCTAGGGCCAGCAGGGAGCTTGCTTCTAGCTCTCTGATGGTCAAGTCAGGAAAGCAGGGGGGATGGTCGAAAGTATAACACTTCCCTTAGGGTTTTTAGATATCTCATCCTTGGAATACGAAGTAATACCTATATTTATAGGCTCGAGCTAGGGCATATCAAGGTGAATCTCACCTGTCACTTTCCCCCCACGTTCTCACGTGGCACTACTGCCCACATTCTTGGTTGCGTCTCTCCTGTCCTCTCTGTCCTTTTCTCGGAATTGACAAGTCTTTTGTAAAGGATATTTTATCTAGTATAATGGTTTTTGGATCAAGCGTATCCTTAGGCTGACTTGGTCGGGGTCATCACCTCCCCGCAATTGGGATCCCTAGGGGGCCTAGGGCCATGGGTTGTGATGGCCTTTTTTTTTGGTGTCGGATATTAAGCGATGGTCGGGGTGATCAACAAGATGTCCCGGGTCCATAGCTTGGGGATCATTCTATGTTAAGGTTGGGGGTTTTGACATCAAGCTAGTTAGAGGTTTTGGGACCGGAGTAGTCAAGGGTTTTGTATCAAACTAGTCAGAGGTTTTGGGCCAATCCCCTTGGGTCAACAACAATTAGTCAGGACCAATTAGCAGGGCCCTTAATGTAGTTTTCCCCATCAGTTAATCCCTATTCCCGGGTTCAAGGTTACGTGGCCCAGGAATATGAACTATCATTATTAACTGTTTTGGGTGCTGGCAGGGTGTCATTTCGACTACCGAGGCGATGTCGATTGGGATAGACGCTAATGATGGCCCCGCATTTAATGGGTTTTAGTAACCGAGGGGATGCGTCTACGCCAGTTATTAGTCATGTCAAGTGTCGTGTCATTTTGGATCCCTAGACTATCTAACGGCCATGTTTGAATTTCTTTAAATGTTCTGAGATTCATGTGTCTTCTTGTATACTACGTTTAATTTCATTAACCCTTAGATGAATGACACATGTATGGTTGGGGATAGTCAAGGTTGTCTATAAATATTTTCTTCTAACGCTTATTTAGGCTTTCTTTTATCTCACTTCTTCATCGTGTTCTGCCTCAAGCAATTCCCGGTGAGTCTCTATGTCTCCGTAAGCTATTGCCTTTGTCTATGAGATTATCTTCTCTCCGTCTCTGACGAACCCTCCTTTCTAGGCATTTTCCATTCCTTTCCAGGTATCCTTCCGTCAGGCCTTCTCTTTATTTATTAGTATTTTTCGTCTATCGTTGCTCGATTTTTTCTTTTCTTTGGCATACTTCCATTAGTGTTTTTTGAGTTCCATTTTTCTTTTCTCTGGTCATTAGTGCTTGTCTTACCTTTAGTTCTTTGTCCCTCCCTATGTCTACTCGCTTATATAGATGGTGTCCAGGGATACTGTCGATCAGATGGTCGATGAGGCCGATGACTTATCAAAAGTCTGGTGAGATCCCATGGAGCAGGTCTCCGAGCCAGCTTCAACTAGTGCCAGGGGACTGCCAGGGAGATTGCTCCTGAAGAAGACTTTAGGGCTGCTCAGTATGACTCCGAGTTGGGGACAAGAACCCTTGCTCAGTATTACGCAACTTATCAAATCCTCAAGGGTGTTATGCTCATAGCCCCTCAGGGGGCCTGAGCTTTTTAAGCTTCCTGTGGTAGTGTGGCATTGTATGAGTAGGCCCTCATGGCGAGCCTTAGGTTTCTAGTCCCCTACTTCCTCAGGGAACTGTTGTTTTGCCTTGGGTTGGTGCCTGGGCAGTTAATGTCCAACACTTGGCGAATAGCCCTCTGGTGCATGGTGCTATGGGAGCTAGCCTTCAATGGGGAACATCATCTCACCCTCAGCGAATTTTTTCATTGTTACTGCCCCAAAGAATAAGAACCAGGGTGGTTCTTTTTTGCTAGTCGGGACCCGTCAGTTACTTTAGTTACGGGGCTCCCTAGTTCGAATAAAGAGTGGAGGACTTGGTACTTTTTCATCTCGGGTGAGGACTGGGAGTGTTTCCTAAGCGAGATACTTGAAGTGAAGTTCAACCTGGCTTGGGCGTCAGTCATCATCCTGATAGGTAAGTTGTTACTCAATCATTGGTTGTCGTGTGTATTTTCATTTTCCTATTTCGTATTTAACTGGCCTCCCCCCCTTTTTTAGCGCTCGAAGAGGGTGAGGTGTCCGACGAGGAGGATTGTATCAATACGGTGGTGAGCTTTCCTATCCACGCCTACCTGGACCTTGTTACGCCTGCACGGCTCTACCAGTGTAGGTTTGGTCCTAATCCCGAAGGTAATGCACCCACCTCCCTTGCGCTGGTCTCTCTCATGCCATTTGCTTTATTTCTTTCTTTTTTTTATTGACCTTGGGTATGTTTTTATGCAACGATGAAGACTAATAAGAGTTATCTCTCTAAGGCTAAGGAAATCAGGGATGCAGCCCAAGGGGCAAAGACTGTTCAGCCGACGACCACCCAAGTGGGGGTGTCTACGACCTCAAAAAAGAGGAAACATCTCATCAACCCCAAGGGTCCTTCTAAGCCCCACATTCCCAAGGTGGCCTTGGTTCCTCCAGGTCCCGTCGCTGTTCCTACCACCATCCCAGTCGTTGACCTGGATGAGGATGCTAAGGGTCCCTCTTCCCCTACAACCCAGGTTCTGACTGCGACTTCCCAGCAGGCTATCTCATCGGCCACCTCCAATGCCCACATCGTGGAGGTGCCTACTCCTATAGCTCTGATGGCTCCTTCTTCCCTTCCCAGGGGTCCTGCTTCTATCGCCATAGCGTTAACCTCGGCTCCCCCAGACTCTACGTCTACTCTGACTTAGGCAGCAGACGACTCCCTCCTTGGGTCAGATTCCTAGCTACTAAGGACTGGTCCTAGGGGGCACGTCTCTTAGAGAATGTTCCTCCCTCTGATATCGAGTACCTGACAAAGTGCCTCTCCCTGGCCGGGCGTGCATAGAGACATAATGCACTATATGGCCAAGGTAAGAAGATCTATCGTCTATGTTCTTGTATTTTGTATAATTTGTTTGTTGTTTTATCTGGCCCTGACTTAATTTTGTTTATCATAGACCATCACTTTAATGGCTACCTCCATCAAGAGGTATAAGTACTGTTAGGAGGTTAAGGATAATAACCTTGACCACCTCGCCAAGATTAGGAAAGAGTATCTGGCCCTAAAGGGGGAGGCCAAGTCTGTTATCGCTAGCCTCGAGAAGAAGTTGAAGTGGTCAGAGGACTCTTGCTCTAGCCTGACTAAGAAGACTGCCTAGCAAGAGGCTCATATGGAGAATCTGAGTCTTCGCTTACGAGATACTGAGGTGGAGATTAGTCGGGCCAGAAATGAGCTTAGGATTAAGAGGAATCGAGGCATCCAGGCCTCAAACAACCTCAAAATGGCCATTGAGGATACGAGGAAGAGGACCACATAGGATATTTTGGAGTGGGTATGTCTCGAGGCTGAGGCGAAGAGGGAGAAGGAGAGACAACAAAAGAGGGAGGAAGCTACTCGGGAGGTAGAGACCAAGTATTTCACCTCAAACACTTTTGGCATCATCAAGGTTGGTTGCTTCTGGGAGGGTTTCAAAGAATTTTGGGACATCGCGTCTGAGCGATTCTCCGACATTGATTTCTCCTCCATCCAACCCAGAGGAACCAAGGCTGAAGACAAGGAGGAGGAAGAGGACGGCTGGGGTGCCGTCATGATGGATGAGGGGGTAGCTGGGGGAGGCCATGGCATAGGGACTGAGGGTTCAGTTGAAGAGTTGGTGCCCTTTGAAAATGTAGATACCAGCTAGGGAGACGTGGTTCCAGGGGGGAGGTCTTAGGGGATGCAACTATACTATTTTTTTTAACTTTGTAATCTTTCTTTTTATGAATGAAATTCTCTTTCTTTGTTTTTTAACAATTTCTAAGCGTTGATGTGTGATGTGGTGCTTTCTTCCCTTGCATCGTATCATTACCTTAAATTTTTCTAAGTACCAATGCGTGTTTGGGGGTTTTAGCATTCCTCAAGGTAGGGTAAGTGTTGGGACCCTTCGGGTGAATTTCTTAGAGCCGAGGGTAAGTGAATATATACCTATAATCAACCCAAATCTCATAATCATGGATACATGCCGAGGGTTTAGCCTTCCCATGTGTTTTTCAAAAGAGAGGGTATCTAATAGCACTCCTCTGGTTCTAAAGCCCTTGCAAGTGGGGTGATACCTAGTGAGGTGCTGCCGGATACTCTCGAGTGTTTTTAATTTATTTATCTTGTTTAGGAGGAGGTGTAGTTATACTTACTTGGTAAGGAGGTGAAACACTCTTTCCTAACTGGTGAGATCTTCTTTCAATTTACATCATTGTGACTAAGAAAGTTAGTTAGCCTAATCGGGGCATGCCAGTCTTGTGACTCGGGGTCATCCTCATGATTTGAGGGTTAGTCTTGTAGCCTAGGGCTATCCTGAATTGGGGAGGCACACCAGTCTTATGGCTCGGGGTCATCCTTGTGACATGAGGGTTAGTCTTGTAACTCAGGGCTAATCTTGTAGCTTGAGTCTCACCAATCTTGTGACTTGGGGTCATCCTCATGACCTGAGGGTTAGTCTTATAACCCAGGGCTAATCTTATAGCTTGAGTCACACCAGTCTTGTGCCTCGGGGTCATCCTTATGACCTGAGGGTTAGTCTTGTAACCTGGGGCTCGATGGCTCTTGGCTCTGATGACCCTGCATGATCAAATTATTTAGACAGTTAAAATGGTAACGTTAGTTTCATTAATAATACTTTCTTAAGTGCTCTACATTCCATGGTCGTTGTAAAGGCTCCCCTGCATTGTCTCGAGGTAAAAAGTCCTGAGTCGATTGTAGCGTGTCACCTAGTAAGGTCCCTCCTAATTTGGTTTCAGTTTTCCCTCTATCAGGTCTTGCATTGCCAAGGTCACCTTCTTAAGCACTAAATCTCTGACTACAAATCTCCTTGCCTTGACTCAAGAATTATAGTACTTGGCCATTTTCTGTTTGTAGGCGACTGCCCGAAGCGTGGCTTCGTCTTTTTTTTCTGCCAACAAGTCAAGGTTGAGTCTAAGGCCTTCCTCGTTCTCCTCCGGATCAAAGTTGCCTACCTTGTGCGAGGTCATCCCTACTTCAATGGGTATTAATGCCTCGGTTCCAAATGCTAGCGAGAATGGTGTTTCCCCCATTAGAGTCGTTACCAAGGTTCAGTATGCCCAAAGGACACTCAAGAGTTCTTCAGGCCAAAGGCCCTTGGAACTATCGAGCCTCTTCTTAATCATACCCAGGAGCGTTCTATTTGTGACTTCCACTTGGTTGTTTGCTTGAGGATGGGCTGGGGAGGAAAAGTGATTTTGATACCGAGCTCCGTGCAGAATTCCTGATACCAGGCATTGTCAAATTACTTGTCGTTGTCACTAACTATGACTTGGGGGATCCTAAATAGGCAGACGATAGATTTCCATGTGAAATCACAGATATTTTTCTCTGTAATCTTTGCCAATAGCTCAGCTTCTTCCGACTTGGTGAAATAGTCAATGGCTACCACTAAGAACCTCACCTGTCCATTTCCCATAGGGAGCGGTCCAACTATGTTGATCCCCCACTGAGCAAAGGACCAGGGTCCCTCTACCGGGACCAATTCCTCTATAGGTGTCTTGGGAATGTTGGCCAACCTCTGACATTTGTTACATTTCTGGACAAGGAGAGCCGCATCCTTTTGTATGGAGGGCCAAGAGTACCAGGCCCAAATCGCTTTATGGGCCATTGTCCTACCCCCTGAGTAACTTCCACATATCCCCTTGTGTATCTCTTGGAGCACATAGTTGGCTTCCTCCTCAGTTAGGCACCTTAGCAGGGGAAGAGTGAACCTTATCTTGTAGAAAGTATCATCGATAAATAGGAACCGACTTACCCTGGTCTTCACCTTTCTAGCCTCGTCCCTATCGTCGGGTAACTCGCCACTCCTCAAGAACCTTATAATCTGGCCGGCCCACTCTGGTTCAGGGTTTGCCATGTTGACTTCTCTTTCTTCTCCTTTTTTGATACTAGGCTCAAACAGGCACTCAACGAGGATCTTAGGGGTTAAGTCCCCTGTGGTGGATAATGCGAGTCTAGCTAACCTATTTGCTTCTTCATTATTGCCCCGTGGGATTCATTGTATTCTGAAGCACTAAAATCAGGACTTCACTTTCTCCACTATAGCAAGGTATTATTTCATCCGGCTATCCTTCACCCTGTACTCTCCTTGTACCTGCCCGACTACAAGCTGGGAGTCACTATGAACCTTCACCTTTCTAGGCCCAAGTACATGATGAGGCGGAGCCCCGTGATCATTAACTCATACTCGGCTTCATTGTTGGTTGCCTTAAATCCAAACCTGATGGCATACTCAAGTTTACTTTTTTTTAGCGTGATGAGGATGACTCCTTCCCCGGACCTACTTCTTTTGGTTGTTCGCCTCGTATCTTGGTCTCTATGCTCGATGCATAGGTATACTCGGCGATGAAGTCTGTGACCGCTTGGCCCTTGATAGCCCCCCAAGAGTGGTATTCGATGTCAAACTCACTCAACTTTATTGACCACTTGACTAACCTTCTCGAGGTCTTGGGCTTGTGGAGTATGGTTCTGAGTGGCTGATCTGTCAGGACCCGGATGACGTGGGCTTGGAAATAGAGCCTCAGTCGTCAAGCGGTCATGACTAATGTGAATGCCATTTTCTCTACTCTTTAGTACCTTTCTTCTACCCCCCTTAGAGCTCAGCTGGTGTAATATACTGGTGCTTGCATCTTGGCCTCTTCTCTTATCAGTACCGAGCTTACTGTTGTTTCTGATACTGATAAGTACAGGTAGAGTGCCTCACCTTGCTTTAATTGATTAAGCCGTGGTAGATGCCCGAGGTAGTTCATAAGTTCCTAGAAGGCCCTACCACACTCCTCGTCCCAATTAAAAAACTTCTTCAACAGGCAGAAAAGGGGTTGCATTTGTCGATGGACCGGGAGATGAATCTGCTTAACGCGATGACCCTCCCGGTTAAGCGTTGTACCTCCTTTGTGTTTCTTAGGGCTTGCATATCAAGTATGGCTTGCACCTTCTCAAGATTGGCCTCTATTCCCTATTAGGAGACCATGAACCCAAGGAATTTCCTGGCCGACACCTCGAAGGCGCATTTGCTGGGATTGAGCTTCATCTTGTACTTTCTCAGGGTCTGGAAAGTCTTGCTCAAATCTTAAAGGTGTTGTTTAGTTTGCAAAATCTTTACGAACATGTTGCCCCTACATTTTTCAACTCAAAGGGCATAACTAGGTAGCAGTAGAGTCTTGGATCGGTGATAAAGGCAGTTTTCTCCTAATCGGACTCATGCATTTTTATTTGATTATACCCCGAGAATGCGTCCCTAAAACTAAGGACTTGGTGGCCGGTTGTGGAGTCTACCAACATGTTGATTCTTGGGAGCGGGAAACTATCTTTCGGGCATGACTTGTTGAGGTTGGTGAAGTCAACACACATGCACCACTTTCCATTCGATTTTCTCACCATGACCACATTCACCAACCAGTCGGGGTAATAGACTTCCCTCACAAAGCCTGTCGTCACTAGTTTCTCCATTTCTTGCGTAATCGCCTGGTTCTACTCCGGAGCAAAATTTCTCTTCTTCTACTTAACGGGTCTTGAAGTTGGGCCCACATTCAGACTGTGCACAGCTACTCGGGGGTCTATCCCGGGCATGTCTTCATGTGTCCAAGCGAATATGTCTTGATTTCTGATAAGGTAGTCTCACAGTTGAGCCTTGAATTCTCCTTGTAGGTCAAATCCCACCTAGGTGACTCCGTCGGGCACATTGGGATTAAGAGTGACATCCTCTAATTCCCCTTTAGGTTCTACCACCACCCGGATCCTCTCGTCTCAGACCTCTAGACTATCGATCAACATGTTCTCTTTTGGGGCCGACTCCCCTTTGAGCGAGGCCATATAGTATTCCCTAGCTGTCACTTGATCTCCCTTAACTTCTCTGACTCTCCCGTTGATTGGTAAGGGCATCGGGAGGTGGTAGGTCAAGGTGACTGCTCTGAGTCAATTGAGCACCGGTCTCCCCAGGATCGCATTTTATGCGGAAGGGTAATTGACCACCAAGGTCAACCACCCGGGTCGACTAATGCTCCCCCGACCCCACAGTGACTGGCAGGCTAATAGTCCCTAGCAATAGCAACCTATGGCCCGTGAACCCAACCAAGGGTGCCAGAGCTGGCTTTAACTTGTCTTGCCCAATACCCATTTGATTAAAGGTTGGGAGGTAGAGAATGTCTGCCAAGCTACCATTATCACTGATGATGCAATGTGTGATGTAGTTAGATACTACCAACGTCACCACCAAGGCATCGTCGTGCAGCTGGCTCACCCCTCGAGAGTCTTCTATAGAGAAGGTGATAAGAGGATGATCTACATTTTGATATTTGGTCGGCCTCTCGGTCATCATTAGTTACTGATTTCTCACTACGTGAATCTGTCTCCGTGGGATATCCTCGCTGAGCTGGATTCTCCTCCCCAGGCGAACCCTCCTACTATCATTCGTATTTCCCCAACTGGCCCTTCTGGTCTTCATTCTTATCGAGAAAGAGGGTCTCGATGGGTGTTCTCATGCCTGGCCTGCTGTCGTCCCATGACAAACCTCTGCAGTCCACCCTGTTGTATGAGGGCTTCTATTTGTTCCTTCAAGTTGAAGCAGTCGTTGGTGTCATGGCCATGGACCTGGTAAAAATGATAGTACTTGTCACGACTTCTCTTATCTGGGGGGCACGGATCCTCTCAGGCCACTTAATACTCGGGTCATCCCTGATATAAATGAATACTTACTCCACTGGTGCATTAAGAGGAGTGTAGTTTTAAAACTTACTTAGAGGGAGATTGACCCAGGACTGGATCCCATGATTGGCATCGTCTTCTCTCCTCCATCCGCCTTTATCCTCCCGTGGGGTCTGCTGCTACTCTTTTTTTATTTTGCCAAGTTGTAAACTAGGCCCGGCATCCCGCTCTTACTTGGCGCTGAGAGTATCCTCCACGTTCATGTGTTGTTGCACTTTCACCATAAGGTCGGCCATACGGGATGGGGGGTTCTTTGAGAGGGAGAACAAGAGTTTAGAGGGCAGCAACCTAGCCATCAGAGTAGCAACGATCATCTTCTTGTCGGCATCATCAACTTGCAGCACTTCTTTGTTAAATTGAGACATATAGTCCCATAAGGACTCCCTTTTGCTCTACTTAATATTCAGGAGGTAAGTTGTTGGCTTCCGATGCCTTTGGCTATCGATGAAATAGCTGACAAACTGTTGACTTAACTCCATGAAATTAGGTATGCTACCTGGCTACAACCGACTGAACCAAACCCTGGCAGACCCTCTGATTGTTGTTGGGAAGGCTCGGCACATAATTTCATCGGGGATCACCTAGAGGTTCATATATGTTTTGTAGGCTTCCAAGTGATCCTAGGGGTCCCTATCATCGTTGAACATCTCCATTTATGGCAACTTGAATTTGTCGGGGAGGAGTCTAGCCATCACCTCTGGGGTGAAAGGATGGTCCTTTCTCTAAATCAGCTAGTCGATGGTAGTCGGGGCCTTTCCCTTCAAGGCTTCCCTCATTGTCGCCATCTCCTTCCTTATGCCATCCATCTCTTCCTCCCAGGATCTTGGGATGCGAACTCTTTCTTCATGGCAACTTTACTGAAATCAGGATGCTGAGGTGCTCTCATCTTCATGCACTTAGTCTTGGCTCTAGTCTGGGGGGTGTGAGACCTTGGCTGCCCAATATTCCCATCACCTGGTGCGCTCCTCTGGCCTCTTAGCTCTAGTATAATATCCCGGTTTTGCTTTATCATCAGTCACATATTCGCCATCAGCCCCTAGATCTTTCGCTTAAGCACATTCACCCTTGGATTTGGGGTATGCTCCATCAGAAACAAAGGATTCCAGTCCATCAACTCCATTGACCTAGTCTTGATGAGCCGCCATCAACCTGGTATTAACCATGCAGACCATTAGTTCTACCAAAAATAAAGTGTTTCCCACAGACGGTGCCAACTGATGGTGTAGCGGAGGGGTGAGCCACCTTTACACCAACTAGATGGTCCAATGGTCAACCTAAGTCCTCGTCAAGGTGGGCCCTACACACAAGAAACGAGAAGAGGTCAAGGAGCTAGGGTCAGAAGGGAGTCGGCTTCTAGCTCTTTGACGGTCAAGTTAAGGAGGTAGGGGGATGGTTGAAAGTACAACACTTCCCTTAGGGATTTTAGATATCTCATCCCTAGAATACGAAGTAATACCCATATTTATAGGCTCGAGCTGGGGCATATCAAGGTAAATCTCACCTGTCGCTTTCCCCCCACATTCTCGCGTGGCATTGCTACCCAAGTTATTGGCCGTGTCTCTCCTGTCCTCTCTATCCTTGTGGACATCAACCGATGGCGATCTGCATGCGGCCCACTTTGGGCATTAGCCATGCTGTCTCCCCTCATTGGCTTTTGGTTCTAGGGTTTTGGTTTGTGGTTGAATCCTTCTTTGGAGGAGGGGTTCAGGCTTTTATTCAGAGTCGCCACCAAATAGGGGTTAACCGACTGAGTTGGATGTCGGTCCTTCTTTTCCTTGAAAAGAAGGAAAACTAGACTCAGAAGTCTAGGGTTTAACTCCTAGTACTGGTCTGGGTTCCTAAGATTAGGGTAAGTGGTTTGGTTGCATTTGGGGAAG
>JAOXJP010211539.1:0-11866 GCA_025762735.1 Platanus orientalis
TATATATATATATATATATATATTGCGGGGTCTAAAAAGAAGGGTCATAGCCACATGTCCTGCAAGCCATTCCATTCAACCTTAACCTAACCTGATTATGGCTGTGTTAATTTCAACATCACGTAGCGAGAATTCTATGTGGGTCTGGCCTTCCTTTGACCATGGAACCACACACTAAAATAAGAAAAATGAGAACCTCATACCAAAAAAAAGATCCTGAGCCATATCATTCAACTGTCGAACCTCCATAAAAAATGAAACTCCATTCTCCAAAACTAAGAAAAAAAAAGCATATGGTATAACAACAACAACAAAACAACAATTTTTAGAAATGATTCATGATGAAACAAGGATAGCATGAGCACAAAAGGTATGGGCAATGGTTAGTTACCCTACACTCCTACCAATCAATACTAAAAGGATACATGTGTAAGTGAATGATTCAGCGGATATATGAGAGAGGTTTGGCATCCTAAAAAACAATCTAGGCAGCAGTGAAGGCTAGGTAAAGGCTGATATTTGTCAAATGCTCCAAGTGGACCAAAGGCAAACAGAGGCTTCGCTGAACAGAGCTGATTGGATATTATTGACCAGTGGTGATTGGATCTTGTTTCAGCAAAAATAAATAAATAAAATAATAGTCGGGGAGAAATCTTTATGTGGTACTATAAAATTGCTGAAAAAAACAAATGAATAAATAAATAAATTATTATGATATCCTAAGCTTTTCACGAGTATGAACAAGAGAAAATGATAACTTTATATTATGATATAACTAACTAACATAGCTTCAAAAGGTTATAGGAGTTTATACAAAGCAATAGAACTAATAAAGAACGAATTAAGGTATGAAATACATCAACGGTAAAAGAATAGATGTTTAAACATCTACAAATTTAAGTTTACACAATGAATCTGGGAAAATGAGGATCAATCCACTAAAAAAAATTCAGCAACCTTGTGTAGAATGCTGATTCATCATTATATTCTCAAGAACAAATCAGTAAAAAATCGGAAGATAGCAGTCCCTGGTAGGAAAATATCCCATTAGGGACTGCGACGAAATTAGGAGTAAAACCCTGGCATGAATTAGTTGTTCTTTGCTTTGTTTCGAGTGGTTGATGTCCCAATCTCAAAAGAGAAAGCTATACTCTTTTCTACAGTCCAACTCTGCATTTCATGAGACCATTAAAAGAGGTACTTTTGGTTCCAAGTGGAACTAAAGGCACCCTTGCATTATTTCGAGTCTTGAGCCAAACAATTGAAAATGCTACTTTCAAATCACACAAAAAAACTTGGATCTGGACTAGGGTAATTATGAGTCGCCACCTTCCACTCTACAAACCAAAGGGAGGTAAGCCCGAATGGGTTTTGATTATGTAGAGAGTTGGGTATGGGTAGGTTCACTGACTAAGCTAATCAATTGGTACTGATGGAAGATGGACAGTGTGGAATTGTTTGAAACAATGTAACTTTCCCCAAAACTGAGCCCTTTTGTTGAAGCCACTACCTCATTTGGTGGGCCTTTAAACCCTTATTTATATCCCATGTATGCTGGATTTTATACTTCAAGAACCTAAATCAATGTTCACAGAATGTGTGGCAAAAGTAAGACGATCTCTCATCCTTGTTTGCAAAGATCAAAGTCTCAAACTTGTATATAGAAACACCCAATGTCTATTGAATCCTCTGCAGAACAGCATGGGACTCAAATTCCTGGGACTTAGATCAGATGACGTGAGATGAATTGAAAGGTACAGCTAAGTTGTTCAATGGTTTCATACCTAAGGTTATCTAATTACCTCAATCATATAACACGGTGCAGGAACTAAAAATTTCATAGAACTTGGTGTGGATTGTAGTGGCACAATTGAGATGGCTGATTTTATACAGCATGCGGGAATCAATGTTATCTACCTATGCCATCATTTTCAAGGACATCCATTCCCACATTCATCCATGGTTGATCATGTTACAGATCTCTAGTGTTGAATTAACAAAAGGAGAAACTTAAACTTCTGGGAAAGTATAGGAGCTAAAACTCCCCAAGTATCATTGCAACCTTGGTGTTAAAAGGCAAACCATATCATAGAAGCATTTTCATCTAATACATAAAAGTAGAGTTAGGGTGAAAGAATGGGGGGAATAAACAAGACGGGGTCAGTTGACAATAGTGAGCCTTAATTCCCCCTATGTCTAGTTGTGCAACAGAAACTAGAACAGAAATCTCAATTGGAAAAAGCTGTAAAACGACTAAGAAAATGAAAAAGGGTGCAAAGAAGAGATGATACTTACATGGGGGAAGGAGATGACCTTTGAAGCATTGCCATTACTAGCTTGAGATGTGCCTTACGCAAACTTTAAGAGCTGAACATAAAACATAAAAGCTACCCAAATGCTGGAGACCCACCCCTATTGAAATATGGAGACCTGAGAATTGTCTCCACAACAACCAGCAAGCTAAAAAAACATGGAATGAGAATGAGAGGAAGTTATTAAATACACAGAGTATTACAGGGCACATTTTAAAGAGAGCATACAAATCAAAACAAAGCCCAACTCAAAATTCAAACTCATACACCTTTAACTAGAGACCTGGCATAAAAGAACTAATGTTATTAAGCAATTGCTTCAAAAATAAATGTAAATAAGTTTTAAACATTTTTTTTTTTCATCCAAAGCAAATCCACACATTCAACAAGATGTCATCTCACCTTGTTAATAAGTGGGAATGAACTGAGTAATTGGCATGAAACAAGAGAACCACTTTACATTTAAGATCAATATATCCAAGAACATAACAGGGTGGCCAAACAGCATATGCTCATATCCAATATCATCCCCAAAATTGATAAATAAATAAGAATTATGGACATCATTCTTACCACATATAAAAAGAATGCCTAAGAGTGGGAAGAAAGATCAACCTAAGATTAAAAGATACTTTACACTCAACATTTTAAGATCATAAATAGACATAAAAATGATGGGACAACAAGATGGCCCTGTATCCAACAGACTATTTTCCCTAAAAAACATGGGACTATCATGAATCTAGAAAGAACTCCCAGATATCTTCGTAAGTAATCAAATCACTTCATTATAGATGGATTAACAAGACAGATTTTCAAATCCAAAGGTAACTCATCTGGTTACCAGAATTAATCCCCTTCATTGATTTCAAAACAGAGTCAAATTCCTCCCAATATTACACACAACAGTCATGTTTTGCATCTATGGTAGTGCAGCCATTCGAACATGTTTCAATGAATAAACACTAAACAAGTTTTAAACTACACAAATCAAACTCCTAAAGAAACCACCCACGTAAAAATAAAATTATTAAAACAAAACTTCAATAGAAATGCTTGGACTAAGCTGCAACTAAGTATCTTTCAAAAACAATAAATATAAATTAATACAATAGCACTGTTTGAAAAATGAACTTTAAAACGATATGCCCCAATTATTGAACATGGTTACTTTGTAATAATGAAACCTGCAACATCATTCATCCAAAAGTAAATAATTAAACAAAGGTGTATATCATCATACAGAAGTAAAATCTTTAACAAAAAAATAAATAAAAAATGAACACATACTACCTAAGTAAAACACTTCATAGAAACACACCCCTGAGTTCTAGGCATGGACCATCCCAAAACCACATCATATACAGTAGGAAAAAAAACCAATAAATAGCAGGCCCAAAATCATTATAGCAATAGCATCACTTCTCAATAAAAAAAAGTAATAATCATAAACAAACAAAATACTTGAATCGTTAGCACCAAGAACCTTCTTCCATAAAAAATATATATATCAAAAGGAAATCAATTAATAAAGAAAGAAGAAATTAAAACTAAAATAAAATAAAAATGGGCAAATGTGTGTGTGTGCAAGCTTATCTACGACTCCCTTTTGCCGGCAAGAGGGGTTCGTGGCTTTGGCAAGTTGCGTAGACTAAGATTCAAATTCGTGGATTAGTGAGGCTGTATAGACAGAATCCTTCTTAGTGAGCCTTTTCTGGCATCTTTGGTTGTACCCAACAATGATATCATCGACATAAATTTGTATCATGAGTATGTGACCATTCATGTTCTTGATAAAGAGTCTTATCTACACTCCCCCTAATGAATTGGTGGTATAAGAGAACTTTGTGATTCATTCATACCAAGCTCTTAGAGATTGTTTCAGCCCATATAGAGCTTTCTTGAGCTTGTATACATGATCAGGGTGGTGTGGGTCAACAAACCCATTGGGCTGTTCCACATATACCTCATCTTGTAAGAACTTGTTCAAGAAGGTACTCTTGACATCCATTTGTTACAGCTTGAATTTTTGATAACATGCGATTAAGAGTAATATCCTAATGGACTCCAGTCTTGCAATAGGGGTGAATGTTTCTTTGAAGTCAATTCTTTCAACTTGACCATACCCCTTTGCGACTAATTTGACATTATTCCTTACAATAGTTCTATATTCATCCACTTTGTTATTGAAAATCCACTTAGTTTCAATGACATTTTTTTTTTAGTATTTCTGTAAGGAACCAAACATTATTTCTTTTAAATTGATTCAACTCTTCTTGCATAGCTATTATCCAATTTGGAGCATCAAGCGCATCCTTTACCTTTATTGGTTCGATTTTAGGGGTAAAAAACACACAACTGATCAGGTTCTCAACTTGTTTATGTGTTTTCACTCTGGCTGTAGGATTACCAATAATTTCCTTTGAGAAATGTCCCTTTATTAATTTGTTTTTGATGTTATGGGACATCTTGGATTCCTCAACTTCATCCTTAGATTTACTATGTGAATCTTGAGTTAAAACCCCTTCTTTGGATGATTTTAGTTGACATGCTAGTGAATCATCATCCATTTCAATTGGGCTCTTTTTCTTGTCATATATATCACAACATTGATAGATTCCTCAATAGTAAGAGTTCATTAATTAAAAACTCTACAGGCACGACTTCTTGAGAAATATCCAGGAAAAATGGTTTCATTACTCTTAGAATTAAATTTCCCAAGATTTTTTCTATCTCTATCTCTCAAGACATAGCAAGAGCTTCCAAACACTCTAAAGTATTTGATGTTGGGCTTCTTGTGATTCCAAATCTCATAGGCTATTTTTAAGGTCCCTGGCCTTTGGTAGACCCGGTTTATGATATAATACACAGAGTTGACTACTTCAGCCAAGACTTTTTAGCCAAGTTCATACTTATGAGCATAACACTGGCCATGTCCTATAAGGTTTTATTTTTTCTTTCGAACACCCCATTCTATTGGGGGGTCTTAGGAGTAGAGAATTCATGCTTGATTCCCATTTTATTACACCAGATGAAGAATTTGTGGTTTTTAAATTCTCCTTCATGGTCACTCCTTATTCTCTTGATGATGAGTTCTCTTTTAGTTTGCATTCTCTTACATAAGATCATCAACTCCTCAAATGCTTCTGATTTCTCTCTTAAGAAGGCAACCCATGTGTACCTTGAGAAATCATCTACAACTACCAAGAAATATTTCTTACCTTCAAGACTTTTAGTCCTAGTAGGACTAACCAAGTCCATGTGTAGGAGGTCTAACGGTCTACTTATTCCAATTTGATTTACCTTTTTATGTCTAGTCCTAGTTTGTTTCCCCAATTGGCATCCACCATAAATTGGGTTTTCTACCCTGTTTAGACTAGGTAACCCTTCGAAAATCTCTTTTCTACTTAGTCTATCAAAGTCTTTGAAGTTGATGTGACCTAACCTTTGGTGCCACAGGTTAGTTTCATTAGTGTGTGAGAAAAGACAAGTGTCAGAACCGGTGTTTTTTAAATCTATGACATAACAGTTTTCACTTGTCCTTAATCCTCTGGCAAGGGTTCTCTCACCTATCTTGTCCTTTATATCACAACAGCCCTTAGTAAATTGGACTGCATAGCTTTTATCATAGATTTGGTTGATACTCAATAAGTTGTGTTTAAGACCTTGTATATAAAGAACATCTATAGGTTTACGTAGTCCAGGTGCCTCAATAGTTCCTCTACCAACTATTGTGGCAGCATTCCCATCACCAAAAGTGACACTACCATCAAAATTTTCTTCATAGTGACTAAATAGAGACCTATCTCTAGTCATGAGTCTCGAGCATCCATTATCCAAGTACCATTTTGAAGTGCTTTCAACTCTAAGAGCTATGTGGACAAGGCACTTAAGATTCTCTTTGTGAACCTAAGTCTTCTTGACCCAAATTTGTTTTGTTTTGAATCCTTTTAATTGGTCCATTTTCTTTTCGTGTTCTAGATTTGCATTTCAGCTCTTTGAAAATAGTTCATTTTCTAGTTCTTCTATCATTCTCCTTTTTCTTGTTTTCTTGGAGCTTTCAAAATCTCAAATCATTTGCCTTCTTTCTACAGTCAAATTTCATATTTCCTAGCAATCCACATTAATAATATATTTTAAGACACTTTAAGTAAGAGGTAGAGTTTTGAGAGTTCCTAGCTACCCTCTTGCTACTTCCTTTTGGGGCAGGTGTCTTTCCTTTAAAGGAAGATTGATGTCTAGAGGTTAAGGCCTCTTGGACATCATTACCTTTTTCAGCATATATAGGTTTTGCTTTAAGATATGCTCTAGAAGGTGTAGGGGTAGTTGCAGTTAAGTTTGCCTTCTCTTTGCCTTTTACAAAGGCATTTCTTACACCTTTGGTGTAGGGGTGGGAGTTGGACTTTGAATCTTCATATTCATACCCCAGTCCCCTCTTATCACCACCCTCTTTGCCCATGGTTTATATACGTTCATAATTTTCATCTCCTTGGGCAAAGAGACTTATGGATTTTTTTTTGTGTTCTTCAAGTACTCTAACCTCATTTAGAAGTTGAGTGGTTCTACTAGTAAGTTTCAAACACCTTAATGCTAATTTTTCTTTAACTTCCTTCTCATAAAATAACACAATTTTAAGTTCATTCAGTTTCATGTCAAGGTAAAGAACCTTTACATTTAATTCCTCATTTATCTCTTGAAGATTTAAGTCTTCCAAAGTGTTTCCATTTTCAAGCTCGAGGGAGGAGTTTTGTTGTACTTGAAGAAGAGGTTTTCTCCAAGGAATTTGACTTTTTAGTTAACTCATTGACTTCATTTCTAAGTTTGTTGTTGACCTTGACTAATTTTACACTTTCATTGTAAAGCTCATTATAGGCATCTTAACGGTCTACCTCACCTTCACCTTCCTCTTCCTCACTCTCACTTTGGGAAACCTTAGGTACTCCCTTAGGGAATGTAACAAATGCTCTCACCACATGTGAAGATTCATCTTCACTGTATTGGGATTCAACATCAAACTCATATGAGTCATCACCTCAGGTAACTGCCATGACTGTCTTTGGTTATCTTTTTCTTCTTGTTGTTTGCCCATTCAGAAACAAAGTGACTACAAATCTTGTATTCATAGCACACAGGTTCCTCTTTAGGAAATGTTTTCCTCCTAGGATTTGGACTTTGTCTATTGGGATGTTGTTTCTTCCTAAAGTTCCTTGCATTGTTTCTCATCATTTTTTTTTTTTGAATCTTTGTGCAAATAGGACCATCTCTTCATCCGGACTAGAGTTTTCTTCAACTTTTAGTGCAACCTCTTTCTTTTTGCTAGAGGGTTGAAGCTTGAGTTCAAAAGTTTGTATGTATCCTATTAACTCCTTTAATTTTAATTTATCTTGATCATGACATTCCTCAATAACCGTGGCCTTAGGATGAAATCTCTCTAGCAATGACCTAAGTATTTTTCTGATTATCTTAGGATCTTTGATATCTTCTCCAAGACCTCTCATCGAGTTAAAGATGTCTTAGAGCCTTATGTGAAAGTTGATGAACTGCTCATCATCTTCCATCCGGAGAGCTTTAAACCTAGAGGAAAGCATTTAAAGTTTAGAGTGCTTGACCAGGCTTGTTCCCTCATGAGTAACCCCAAGGAGGTCCCATACTACCTTAGCTGTTAGAAGGCTAGAGACTCTATTGAACTCATCTTGGTTGAGGGCATAAACTATGGCATTCAATGCCTTGTAGTTGGTAGTGTGTGCCTTCTGTTCATTTACATCCCATTCAGCCTCAGTTTTTCCCTTAGGTTTGGTGTACCCTTTTCCAATTAGATGACCAAACCCCAATCTCCATGGCTCTAAGGTATATGATCATGTAAGCCTTCCAGGATGTGTAATTTGTTCCATCGAAGTAGGGTGGTTGGTTTAGAGACTAACCTTCATCTTTGGAGGCCATGGGTAACTAGGGATAGGTTAAGGAGTTACTCAGGTTGTTAAGCCCACAAAGGTGCAACCCACTCTGATACCAATATAATTGAAATACTATGCCGCAAACTATTCTAGAGGGGGTGAATAGGATATTCTATTTTTCTAGGTTTTTATTTGTCTTACCATATTAAAAATTAATCCCTTCAAGTTCTTTAGGTTCAAGAATAATTGAATATTGTGTATCCTTGTTCAATTATTTATCTAATGATGATGCTAGTAATTCAATGGAGATGCAGACAATGTAAATAAAGCAATAGTAACAGGGGACACAATATAAAGTGGTTTGGCAATCTTTCCTACGTTCACTATCAAAAGCTCCTCATTGAACTTGTTATGTTTATTCAATTCTTTCAGAAGTTACTAGGTAAAATTAATCACAAAAACCTTAAATCAAAAACACGTTTGGTGACTCTGACAAATGTAAGATCTACCCCCTTTGTATCCGAAAAGGGCTATCAAATTACTTCTAGTGGGTCCGGTGAAGGTACACTAATTTTTAATAATTTAAGAGAGAGAAATTGAAAGTCCGGTTTTAATCCTAGAGGGTGGGGTGAATATGATTTATAATTTTTTTTAATTAATCCCCACTTAAAATTCCAATTTAAGATTAATGCACTTAAAGATATACTTCAATTATTATAATCACAAGTACAATGCAATGAAAATTTACAATTTTAATCTTTCAATTAATTTAAGTTCCTAGTTAATTGTACATATGAAAGATCATATAGGAAATACTAAACATGTCATATAAAGAAATAGATAAGAAACAATTCACACACAACAAGCAAACACACAACATAATGTTTATAGTGGTTCGACACTCACGCCGACATCCACTTTCAAAGCTCACTATCGAGCTATCAAATTTGATTTAGATTGAAGTACATTTACAATCAAGGTTAAAATTTTAAAACCTACTAATTACAAAGGCAATCTCTATTCTCAGTGTTTCTAGCGGGAGCTATGTCAATTCCTGGTGTCTCCGGTGGGTGCTAAGGTCTACACTATCAGTGTCTCCGGCGGTAGTGCTATGGTCTACACCCCCGGTGTCTTTGGTAGTAGTGCTATGATCTACACCCGATGTCTCTGACAGGTGTTAAGGTCTCAAAATAAATTTGAAATCAATACAAATTACCTTACAAGGCTTGTGTATTGCTAGATGCACATAAAAGTGGTCGCTCCTTTATTGAGCTAGTATTCAACAACTTCCACCAAGCTACCAAGAGATGCCTCCTTACTTCTTGGAGCTTCTCTACTTGTTTCCCTCTTCTTATTTTTCAATTCAATGGCTACTTGATCTTCAATATATGCTTATAAATGGAGCCTTCTTGGTTGTTGGGAGGATTGAATGTCTTGCTCTTTTCAAAAATCTCCTCTTTGTGTTTGATGTGTTCTTGTGTGTTAGAGTACTCATTTGAGTCTCTTTTATACTTATAGGGGACGAGCTCAATCGTGCACCCTTGATTTGAAATTTCTCAAAGGTCAAAAAAGCGTAAACATTAGATTTATTTTTTTTTAATTTTGCAATGTCAGATCAATCCGGCATACTCGAATTGATCCGATGTCTCAGTCAGAGACACCCGAGCCTTTCGGGATTGATTTGGTAAGTTGCAGATCGATCTGCTAAGTGCGGATTGATCTGACACTCCCCGGATCAATTCGATTCCCCTGTTTTCTACCATTTTGCCTTAATCCTACTCCAACACTTGGAAACCTATGTAGGTGGCATGGGTTGGTTCACCAGGCCATATAAAGGTTTTTTGTTCATTTTATAATTTGTTTATCATAATGTATACCTTTATATACCTTCCTTGATCTTAATAAAGCTTGAGTCTTCAAATCTAACCTTGGCAACTTAGGGACGGATCCATCCTTGGCTTAAGTGCTTTGAGCATGTCTTCAATGTGACCCTTGAACACTTGATGATTATGGACATGACTCAATTATCCAATATGCTCATGTCATGCCTAATCTACCACTCCATGTATTTTATGATATATGAAATTGAAAATTTACATTAACAATCTCTCTCTTTGGCAATTCCATGACAAAACAAAATGAAATACATGGATGAAGTACAATGAATATATGCAGTGAACTTACAGACTCCATGAAATGCAAGAGTTGTACATTTACATAAATAAGACTAAATGATGTGTCTTGAACTCTCGAACTCCCCCTTAATGTGTGCTTGGACTTTTAGTTCAAGTTCTTTGCTTAGATGCTTGGCCTCACAACCTGAAATCACATTTGACACACAATACCTTTCTCAAGCCAATAATGATAAAGTCAAATGGATAAATAACACACATTCAATAAAGCAAGCAAGCATATGTGAAATGCAATAAGAATGATGTGTACATTAGTTCATTGCATTAGCTTTTATTACATTAGGACAAGGTTTATGTTTAAGTTTACGAATTAACTCCCCCTAAAATGCATTACTCCCCCTTTATTAATGCACTATATCAATGCACATATAGCATTCTTGCTCGATATCAATGTTATCTGTTATATTTTCTCCCCTTTTTGTCATGAAATTGGAAAATGGAAACAATTGAAACAAAGATAACAATTGAAATAGAAATGGTATGAGATATAAACAAAAATGTGTTTTTCAGTTATATGAAAATCTCAAATACATCAAGGATTACAAAATGTGAGGAAAATACAAAAAGTAATAGCGCTCAGCCCCACACACTAAGCCTCACCCTCATCCTCGTCGCTTTGTGTCCATAGATCGAGTAGGATACTGGGATGGTGAGGGAGTTGGGGAGCCACAGCACACTCCAATTTTTTAACTTGAAGATCAATACTATTGAACTTTAAGCTATCTTCTCTAGGTGGCCAATGACTCGTCCAAACAACTCCTCGAGACCGGCTAAGGTCTCTCGCACATATGTAGGAACTGGAGGTTCTCCATACGGGGAAACTAGAGGTGGAGCAATTGTTTCTGTTGATGGTGGTGGAGGCATAGCCATTGGTGGGACGTCCATGTACACAAGTGGTGGTGGTGCTAACATGGCTGGAGTGGTGGAAGGTCCAACCTCAGAAGGCGTCTTCTGCTTCTTCGAGCGTGTGCTCTCTCGAAACATTCACCGGATAGTCGATTGGTCTATCTCAACACCCTACTTTAGGGTGGTGACATCCTTTGGAAATGATACTTCATACAACTCTAATAAATGTGTAATCATCACTCCATAAGGCAGCAGGCAGGAGGCATTGGAGTTGTGGGCCTCTGAAATGATAACATGGCACATGATGGCTGCAATATCTACCTCCTTTTTGGTAAGGAGGGAATAGATGACATGCACCATCGAGTCGGGCATGTCATTATTGTGCGTCATAGGAAACATATTATATGTGAAGATCAGATTAAGAAGACACTCTTCGATGTGACACTCCGTGTCTTGGAGTTTCCCAAACCAGGTCGTTCCCTCACAACTAAAGACCTTCGAGATAGTCGCCTTGTTTAGCTCCTCAGGAGGAAATGGAACTATTGGAAATATGTGTCCTGACAAAGCCATTCACATAAAATATAAGCATGATTAATTAATAATAATTAATATTCTATCATCA